>JBCIKM010534443.1:0-28099 GCA_039654465.1 Melibe viridis | reverse complement strand
TCTTCATTTAAAGCCTGTCCATTATGGTTGAACCTATGGCATAGCCTTTAAAATCATCAGGCCGCACAAGCCTCTCCTCCACGCCAAGGCAGGGAACATGGAGAGGAAGTCTTCAAAATACCATATTTAATAGTAAAAATATTTAGAACAAAACTCATTTGAATATGTAATGTTTATGAATAAAAACATCTATTATCGATGAAAAGGCACATTGTCCAGTTTGTTGATCATTTCTATTATTAGAGGTTGATTTTTAGGAATAAAGCTTGATGGGTAAATTCAAGGTGGGATTTGTTTTCCTCAAGAGGTAACAGAGGTTTGATGCCTTGCCTATGATTAATTCAAATTAAAAACTTTGTTTTACTTCAAATTTCAGCTGCTGGAAAATAGAACCAAAGCAAGCCGCAATGAGATGGAACAAATTGACCAGCTGGAGGAGCTGAAGGAGATGAATGTGCGCCACGCCCGGGTAGACCACCAGACTCTGCTGCAGCAACACATGGCCTATGAGGAGCAGCTGCTCAAACTCCAGGAGGAGGAAGAGGACAACCTGGTCAAGTAGGGGCCATTGCCTAGTTTGTTACATTATTTTCTTCTCATGATGTTTCAAAATTTGACTTGTTTTTCCCCACTGGTTCTTTTTATTTGTTGCTGGCTTTATTAAACAAACAAAAAACAGAAGTAGCAGGTCAATTTGGTCAGTGGGGTAGTTTTGCATTGATTTTGTGTGTCATTGAATTTCTAAAGCAGTTGTTCTTAATCTTTTTAGGTTGAGCCCCCCTCCCCCTTTCTCTCTCCCCAAAGTTAGCCTAAAAAACACACGCACCCTCACCCTCCTCCTCCCAAAAACAAAATCTTCCATCCACTCATACTATCCTAAGCTACTCATACTATCCTAAGCTACTCATACTATCCTTCGAATTAAGTAGGCTTATTGAACAGAGGAGGATATGTTGCAAATAAAAAGGTCACAATCAAATTTATTTTTCCACTTTTAAACAACAAAAATTAACATACATTTTTTTCATCATCCCAAGAATCTTGCGCCCCTGTTCTAAAGGGTGTGTATGATGTGTGTGTGTGTGATTGTGACTATTAAGTGTGGATAGGTATTGGTTTTGCAATTCAGCCTGAAAATGGTGATGATAATGAAAAGAGCTTATAGTGTGTGTGTGGTGTGTGTGTGTGCGCGCGTGTGGATTGGTTTTGCACGATTCAACCTAAAAATGGTGATGATGATCTAAAAGAGCTTACAGTTCCTTGGACTTGAAGTTCTGTGTTTTTACACAAAGATGTGCTCTCACCGGTTAAAATTTGAAAAATACCAAGCAATGACAATATGGAGGATAGGAATAAAAGATAAAGGTGACACTTTTGTTTTTGTTGGTAAATTTCAAAGTCACCTGTAATTGTTACGTTGTGGTCCTTTGTGGAAATTAATTAGAATGTTACAATGTTTGATGACTGTGTTCAAAGGTTGGCTGCTAGGTGCTATGCATACTTAAATTTGAATGATTTGCAAGTGTCTAGCTAATATGAAAAATGTAAGGTGTCAGGCTCCATTGCCAAATGGCATGGGTTTGATTGCTACTGGGGTCATCCTGCAGACCACGCTGTGGCAATCCTGAAGACAAATTTCCCCTCTGGGAGAAGCAGATTTTTTTTTTTAATTAGGTTTGTAAATTATTGAGATAAGATATGGTTAGTTGAACGACAGTCCCAATGAGTAAAAATCCCAAACATATCCATTTCACAAGAAAACAGTAATAAAAGTTAATAAGACAAATTATTATGACCTTGGGCAATTATTTACATAAAATGCAGCAGTTCACTCATGTACCAGGCATCTTTCAATTTCTGTTGAAATGGTGTAAAAGTAAAAGTCATTATTTCCTACTTAAAGCAAACAAGAAGATCTTGGTTTGAAATTTATATGCTCTTCATCTATTTGTTTGCAGAGCAATTATGGGCAAAGCTAACAGTTCATCTTCAGGGCCTGTGATCAAGCGCCTCCATGATGATGACGAGGAGGAGCAGCCAACAGTCAGTGCCAAGAAAATGCACACCGACTCAACCAGCAAGCCTTCGGATATCCTGGTGGTAGGTCTTTCTTCCCACCTCCCACTCTTTCCCTATCAACTGTCTATAGTCTGATTATTGTATCTCTTAGTGTAAGAAATACAGTGCCACACAAATTTGTCAAACTCCAAGGGACTAGACAAGAAAAGTTTGAGGAACTTATTTGCTCAAGGATAGGCAAATAATGACAATAGTAGAAAATGGAACCTGGGAAAGCATTTGACTAATATGCAAGTTTGATGGACAGATGTATGTTTTATTCTTTGTGAAAGCTACTTTAGAGATTCAGATTCTAGTTACAATCTCTTGGGTTGAGTATTGCTGTCATCAGTATCAGTTTGGTTATGACCTTTCATCCATATGTTACTCTAGCAGATTATTTGTAATTTAGAACTACAGCTCAACAGGCATTTGTGAAGGAGCACATAATCATCAAATTTCCGTGTCCCTTTTTTCAAACTCATTATTTGTCAATTATTTAAGTATTTGCTCCACAAACCTGTTCCCTTTTAGTTTGACAAATTTCTCTTGCATTATGATGTTGATAATAATAGTAATTATTACAATTAATCTCTACTTTCCCAGCAAAAAAAAAATAGACTATGTTTAAATTAATGAGTGCCTGCAATTTTTGTAGAGATGCTCATTTAAAAATGTTGACTGATGATTCAGGAAAGTAACTGATGAATTTTGCAATTGAAGAGCGTTTTCTAAACCTCAGTAAGTGACTTTCCCAAAAATTTGGAGGTATTGCTTCCATAGGCTTCCTTGTGATTTCCTCCTCTTCATTGTCAAAGCTCAAGACAGCGAGACTTTACCCTGCTTTTAAATCAAGTTCCAAAGGTCATGAATTTTTATTGACTCAAAGAGGAAAATCAGGGGATGCAATCCTTGATGTTACAAAATAGTTTTGGAAAAACTCTCTTCAATTATTCTTGGACAGACCATGGCCTTGCCTAGAGCTCTTTAATGTATATTTTTGTGTAGTCCTTTTTACATTTCATTTGTATCTGATATAGAGCTCGCCTGTAGCTTGCAATACTATGGGATCAGGGAATGTTCACTTGGGGCTAGTCTTGACCAAACAAAAACTTTAAGGCAAACAAGGATCTCTTGTTTGGAGCAGGCTTACAGATTATTTTATCAGTCAATCTTTTTTGCTCTGTTGTATAATTTTTTTTTTTTAATAATCCACTGAACGATCATCTCATCCATAAAGTTTGTCAGCTTTTCACTGACAGTCTTCAGTTTCGACAACATGAACATAAATTTCTTTTTGTGTCATTTGTAGGATAAATCATCCACTAAAGATGAGAAGCAAACACCAACCAGTAATCCAAGCTGGCAGAGAAGTGTGGGCTCCTTCTCCAAGAAAACCTCCTTGGCAGGTTTGGTGAGGAAGAAGGCCCCTGCCCCATCCTCTTCTTCCTCCTCATCATCGTCTGTTGTGTCGTCATCATCAAATTCTTCTGCTGTGATATCCTCTACTAGTGCCCACCTAGGCAATGAAATTCCCTCAAGTTCCAGCGGCATCTCATGCAATGACAGGGTCAGTTCTAGTGCCAAGGCCCAGACAACAGACACTGTGTCGTCAACGCAATCCTCTTCAAAGGCTGTCACTGGGCTGGGGCTGCTAGGAGGTTATTCAGACAGTGAGGAGGACAGTCAAAGTGACTAGTGATTTTGCTTCATCCCCTTCCCACCCCCCACCCCACCCCACCCCCATTTTGTATCTACAGTTATTGTAAATTTATATATATATAATTGTCTGTTTCATGCCTGTAGTTTGATTCTTGTCTTTAAACAGAAACTGATAGAATACCCAAAAGTAGTGCTCAGAATCATGTAAGCTTTTTTATCGAAGGACCTATACAGATTGTAGAGTCAAACAATTGAAATCAGTAAAGCTTTGAGTCTTTTCACTGGTCTTCTTGTTTTAGGAATAATGCCATGAGCAGAGGACAAAAAGGACTGTGAATTGCACAAGAGCAGAGTTGTCGAGGACTACTCACAGTTCTTTTCTGCACTAAAAACTCCTGCCAGATGACTCTACTTTGCTTGTGGCATAAGTATGTGTTTTGTTCTTATTACTATGTCCTGTCCTGTTACTCAATGGGCCATCAGAGCCCCCCCCCCCTTTCCCTCCCTCTCTCTCTCTGTCTCTTTCTTTCTCTCTTTCCCTTATTCCCACCTTGAGACCTTGAGGGAGTTATGGAAGATATGAGAGACATGACTGTTTTATCAAGACTACCTGAAAATGAACATAGCATAGACTTTAGAATCTTTATGTTCACATGATAAACATTGATATACACACCTGGTCAATTCAAAACAGATGTATTGAACATTATGGCACAAAAATGAACTAAGCATGAACTGAAAGACCTGTAGACTGATCTAGATTGTAATAAGAATAGACTTGAAAATTGGATTTTTATTTTTCACATGTATTTGTTTCCTTTATCAAATTTAGAATTTTATATTTTGTGTTGAATTTGAAATCCTGTGCCAATTCACATTATTCCTGTTTCTGTGGGTCATGAGTCCATGGTGGGCACTTCTACTGATTTCTTATCTTTTGCAATGAAACTATCATCTTACTTTTTCCGCTTTTCTGTGATGTCCTGTTTTTGTTATCTTGTTTGCAACTCAGTGGTCATGCCTTTTGGTACATGACTGCAGGGCCACAAGTTAAATGTTCTGAGCACTTTTGTACCCAAAGGGGGTTTAAAGATCCTGGGTCTTCATGGGCCATTTTGCTGTCATGAGTGATGGCTATTATTTTTTTTTGTAAGGGGAGATTATATTTTTTGTCATTGTAAATCATCTCTCTCTGTGGTGTGGATATGTGTTTTGAGAGATGATATTTTTCTTTTACTGTAAATCATCTCTCTGCTGTTTGTGGTTTAATTTGTTCCCTCTTTGAACTTATTCTATCATCTTACTTTCCTCTGGGCTCCTCTATGTTCCTCATGTGTTGTGGGGCCCTAAAACCTCCAAAAACAAAACAAAGAAATGTTCATACAGCCAATCAAATTGAAATAACAAATTGTTCACAAATTTTTCCCCGTGGGGACTTGGGGAATATAATAGGTTCCCTGCACGACGGCAGGAGGTGAAAACCCTTCAATGGCGGCGGGTGGTTGGTGGGAGTCCCTGTTGGGCTCTTCTACTGTTTCTTTTCTTTTACACTGAAACTGTCGTCTTACTTTTTCCCATTTTCTTAGATGTCCTATTTTTGTTGTCTTGTTTGCAACTCAATGATCATCTCTTATTTCTTGCCTTTTGGTACATGACTGCAGGGTGACAAGTTAAACGTACTGAGTACTTTTGTACACAAAGGGGGTTTAAAGATCTTGGGTCTCCCTGTACCATAATGCTGTTATATGTGATGGCCATTGCTTATTTTTAAAAGGAGGGATGATATTTTTTTGTCATTGTAAATCATCTCTCTGTGGTGTCGATATCTGTTTTGAGAGATGATATTTATTTTTTAATGTAAACCATCTCTCTGCTTGATCTGTTCCCTCTTTTAACTAATTCTTTCATCTTACTTTCCTCTAGGCTCCTCTATGAACCTCACATGTCGTGGGGCCCTATAAAAAACCTCCAATAAACAAACAATCACAAATTTTCATATTTATAAAACCAACAACATGGCTTCAGTAAAGCTTGCGCCAAATGCCCTCTTCTCTGGGCATTTTTTAGTGGTGTTGGTTAAATGCTTAATTTATCTACAACCACAGTACATTGAACTTTTGCATATGTAAAATTAAGACGTTAATCATTGCTTATCCCCAGTTTTGTTGAACATTGTTGATTACCAAACAGTTTATGAATGCTCTGCTTTTGGGTTTTTTGTTTTTTTTTCATGCATCCAATATACCTAAAATATACATTTTATTTTTCAAATAAAGATCAGCTAAAAATCTCTTTATTTATCCCATCAGGAAATGTTTCTTCAGGATTTGCCCCAAGGGCAAAATAATAGGGCTATAACTCCCTTAGGCCTAGTTCACATGGGGCTTAAGGTGAAATGTAACTTAGGTGAATAATAATAATAATAATAATTGATGGTTTTGATAACTCGTCTAGCCCCATATGAGTATGGCTCTAAACACATAGAATCAGAGTTCTATCACAAACTCAATCTGATGAGTTATGAAAAATTGAGGTACAAAATGAATATGCTGAATGATGTTTGATAATAAATGTGTGACAGACACAGTTCACAGGTGTAGACAAATTGGTGAGATGATTTTAACAGCAATCCTCACATTAGCCGTAGCGTCACTCTGATACCTGTTGATGCCAGAGGGTTGGGTTGCCTGATGTGACTAAGGAATCGTTACGCGTGAAGCATCGTGTTCTATGTGAGGTGGGCCAAAGGTCATGCTTGATTTTTGCCTAAAGAATAATTTCCCTTTCATCTCCGTGTCTTAAATCCCCAGGAGGTTGGGGAAAGGGTTTTGTCTTTGACCCACAGGCTACTTCCCACAGTTAAAATAACCAAGCAAACACCCAATAATGATGTGATGCAACAGCTTCATTTAGACCAACAATTATTTCAGTAAAAAACAGTTGATATAATTGGTTCTGTAGAGGATTTTATTAGCAGTACAAAAGCACTTTTGTCATTGATCATGTGTGCACAAGTTTAACAAAGAAATTTTTCTTAAAGTGAGATCAGGCGGTCAGTCTTGAATCATTGATTCAAGCAGTAGATTAGAGACATTATAAAAATAGTATGAGAAATTGGACAAAATAAATATAGTATCAAATATCACAGATAAGTTTGTCATAGGCCTTGCAAATTAACCTACTAATGAAATCTTGGTGTAAGGAAGGTAGGAAAAATGTTTTTGACATACAGTCTAACACATATAATTAGATGAGGGTTAGATTTGGGGAGTTTATATCATACCTCAGGAGTATGTCCGAATAACCGTCCATCATTCATAAAATTGTGAATGCATCAAGGTAAGTCTATCGGGATAATATTTGGCACTGAAAAGAGGCGTGGTTGAGATGACGGCCCTTAAAAGGACTGTCTTTTTAATTATTTTAGACTGAAATAGCGACACAAAAGCCAATTGAGATGTAGTACCTAGGATTTTTTGTCAGAGGGTCTTTATGATAAAAGTATTAGTGGAATACCAGTTGAGATTCCAGAATTTCCTGTGATATCATATCATCTGCATATTGCCACAGTAAAGGACATCATCTTGTGTGTTAGAGTTACAGTGCTTGTTTCCTTACTTGAAAAAAAAGCTGAAGGGTCAATCCTCACACAGAAAAGAACAAAAACAGATTTAATGCTATTGTTCTCTTCCAGTTCTTTTACTACTAGTCCTGCATTCTTTTACAGCTATTCAGCTTTAAAATTATAAATCTGAAATTATGGGTATTTGTAATCATTTTGATATCCCAAAGAGGTAGACTTGACAAGGTAAACTGCTGCTATTCTGATCTCTGCAAGTAGAAATTTGTTTGGAACAATTGATGACGGATCTCCAATCCAGAGTCTTAAATCCACCTCCTTGCATTGGTTTTAGTGCTGTACTCGTATAAGCGGCCAGTGTCTGAAAAAATGTCAGTATTAATTTGCATATAAAAGTTTCCATAGAAAGATAATGGAAAAAACATTTTGGTAAAATATAAGTTTATATCCTAGAGACTGCAAAATCAGTGCATTGTTGTGAGGCAACTTTAAAATGTGTTTTGTCATTCTCTTCTAGCAGGATGAAGATCGATACACCACCCTGTATTGAATTGTATCTTGGGCACCCTTCAGACACCTTTTACTTATTCACACAAAATCACACAGCAGAAATCAAGTAGTAATTTAATACAGTTATATAACAATCATAATATAACTCTGACATAATATTGTTAATACACAGCTGTGTTCATTAGAGGCTGTCAGTGGTGGATACACAATATATTTGCCTCTTAAACTAAGGATTTTCTGTTCCAGTTCTATGAACAGTGCAGCAGTATTTTTTGGCTCATTTTTGTGGTCAGCCACTATGATGATGATTTTTTTATAGTATTGTAAATCATCTCTCTTTTAACTATTTCTTTCAACTTTCCCCTATGCCCTTGTATGAACCTTGTGTGTTGTGGGACCCTATAAACACCAATAAACATTCTTTCTCTGGGGGGGGGGGGGGGGGGTTCCATCAACAAAGGATTCAGGTGGAGATTGACTCTACCCACCCCACTCACCAGGGTCCATGGCTCTGCCGTCAAACTCTCTGTTCATGGCAGGGAACCTGTAGTAGGACTCTGTAGCACTAGGGGGAGGCTGGGGAAAGCAAGGGACACCAGCATGACAGTTTGTTGGGGTTGGAGTAGGAAGCAGTATAAACATTTTAATTTCACCACAAATGGAACTCCAGAGCTGGAAGGATCGTGATAAAAAAGTGTTCATGTTATTTTTGCGTAATGAATTTTTGAATGAACAATCTTCAGGGAGAAGGCTCTGCAACCCTTCACAGAATTCCTTCATAATGAAAAACATACTTAAATTGTTTCTGGAAAATCCACTGCACGTCTTCCATATTGAGAGAGCATTATTACACTTTATATCATGTTGAAAAAGCCTCAAGCCCAAAGACTCTTCTCTCAAAAAGCCACAACTAAGGGAACATTCTATTATCATGAGCCTTTTTGCACTTGCAGGGAATTCCATTCTTCATTAGGTTTGTTGCTGAACCAATGCAGATGGAGCAAAGTGCTGAAGTGATCACTCTCTGTTGTTTCTTTAACATCAGCAATATTTCAAAGGACCTTTGTGGGACCTCCCTCTCCAGCAGGACCACATGCTAAATCCTGTATACCAAAGGTTATTATAGATATTAAAGCTATTAAAGCGATCTTGAATTTTCAACCCAGTATGAAATACACTATTCATTAGTCTTGGCTGCAGCTTCCTCATAAAAAATCATTTTTAGTCTTATGTTTGACGTGATCAGAGCCTGCCTAAGTTTTTACTATGGATACCATTATCAGTCTTTCTATCCAAAAATAAATTGTTCCAGCTAGTTGTAGAATGTTTTCTTATGTATTGTTTGGTCTGAATAGCTTACACTGTACATCACAGGTAAAGAGAGTGGGTCATCTATGGCATCAGCTCTAGCTGGTTCCTCTGTTTGGAAAGAAGAATGTTGTGAAAGTGAAAGTGAAAACTTTTGTAAATATAAGTCATGCTGTTCAGAACAATCTGGTCTTTCCCAACTCTCTGTAGATATACTCTCTTTCCCCCTTCCCCTCTGGAAATTTAAATATAAAAAGAGATTTTAAAATGTCTCCATTCATCAGAATCATTCCAGTCAGTTAGTGTGCATAAAAGAAATCCAGGAAAGCACTGAGATTTTTAACAAAATATCAGGATGCTCCAAATAAGGTTTTTATACCTGTAAGCGGGGGGGTTAATTAAGTCCTAGATCTGACCATGAAACTTTCAGGGAGTAGAATTCAACCTCTGAGGGCACTGCATGCAAAGTTTTGGAAATGTGCATCAAGGGATTTGATTTTGAGAGCACTTTCTTCAGGGAAACCAGTCGGTGAGTGCCATGAGGTTGTCAAAAATACTAAAGATCATCAACAATAAGAAGATCATTTATTACTCTTAAATACTGGCAATAGTCATTCCTCTTCTGAGCAAGGCCTGGGATGTGATTTTTTTTCCTCAAAGTCTTGTTTTCGTATAAACAAATGTGTCACTGGACAGAGAAATGTGCTCACTGCATTACTGCAGATAATAATCAAGACCCCATAATGTGTTACTGAGTAGTTCTCCCTGTCACAGCTATGAATATGAGACACAACTGTCTCTCAGCATTCTCTTTGTTAATGGAATTTTTTTTAAAAACTTGTAGGTAATCCCGTGAGATGGGGGGAACACAGTTTGTTTGTTTGTCTGCACCCTTTACATGAAACGAAATAGGGGCTCAAAAGTCTTATTTTTTTACTCACCAGACTTTTCCTGAAGCATTTTCTTTACAAACAAGTGTGTTCCACTATGGTTTTAGTTACATATTTTAAAAGCCTTTTTCAAAGATATGGTTTCAAATCTAAAATTAAAATCATTCAACCTTGAGCATCCTGAATTAACAAACGCAAACTTACAAAAAATAGATTCTTGAAGTTGAAGTTAAATAATTGTTTGCATTTGTTTTTTTAAATATTGGGTTTTATTTTTTGTAGTTGCCAGGGATGATTCATGACTTAGCAAATGGCAATAGACTTTTATTTCAAGATCACAACCATCAGAAAAGATTGACCTTGAGTGGTCAAATTTTCATGCTGAAAAAGCCCACATGTCACCTACAGTGTGGTATCCATGGCTCAATGGTTACTTCATATAAATACTGATCATTATTCTCCTCACACAAGAGAGCTCCGACCAATTACCAATAAATTGAAGCACAGGAAAGCAGCTGTGATACAGGACTTCAGGCATCAGTGGTAACCAGCAGAGTAGGATGTTAAGGGTTAAACTGATCAGTTTCTAGTAAATACCTTTTTTCTTCTTTCACTTTTACTTCTTTTTTTTTTTTTTTAAAAGACTACAATGTAAAATTAATTAAACATATTCAGAAAATATCTGATAAAGACTGCTGTTAACAAAAAAAGTTCTTGTCTAATTCTAACCTTTAGGTGACTTCCATTCTTTTTCATCTATGACCACAGACTCTATGGCTCTTGGTGAAACAGATGAAATACGGGTGCGAGGCCGTCTGACCTTTCTCTCTAGGGGTGGTGGACTGGGGTAAACAAACAAATATTATAGACATGTAACCGTAGCTTTAGAGTAGTGTAGACAGCCACTTTAGAGTATGTAGGTTAGCTCACTGAGTGAAATGGGGATCTCGTGGAAGTAGTGGGTCAAGGTAGGTTAGAAGGTTAGTGGTTACACAGGATTCTTGGTCAGCGTAGTGATAGGGATGATCAAGTAGTTTATAAATACCAAGACCTTTACTGTCAACTTCCGGGTAAACAAACAAATAATATAGACACAAGGCCTTTAACGTCAACTTCCTACTCTGTACAATTTAACTTCTTGCAAAATAAGTTAGGTGTGTGGTTTGAAGAAGTCTCCTCATATATGATCGCTTTTGGATTCTTATTTTTGAACCACATAAACGACCACTCTTTTTATAAAATAATTTGTTTTATGATATGTGTTGTCTTTTCTATAATGGTTGCCATAATTAGTGCTAGGCGGGTACCCATGCACTACCTGGGTAGTAAGGAAAATTTGGTATTGCTAAAATCAATTTTATTACATTATTATTATTTTGTTGATTTGAATCATACTTTATTGTCATCAATCTGTAAATTTTGTTGCTGAATGGTACTTATTTTCTGAAATAAAAGTTTTTTTGGGACAAAAAGAAAGAAAGAAATGATTCTGACACTTTGCAAGAACCTAAGTCAGTCCTCAAGGCCATATATCCGGGTATTTGAAACCTACTACAGTGGAATACGGATCAAGTCAACACCTTGGGACCGAGAAAAAGTGTTGACTTTAAGCAAGGTTGACTTGATCAATTTGCAAGAATGTAAATTCTTGAAAGAAAAATATGTAGTAGGATCACAGTTCATTATGCCCCTTGTCGTTTATATGGGTTTTTTTTTTTTTTGTTTGCTTTTTTTAACGTTATGTTTTGTTTTTGTTTTTTAGTTATTTCCCCAGACTGGTTAAAAGTGCATTTTTTGTTTTGTTTTGTTTTGCTTTTTGTTTGTTTTAACATAAGGATGAACGCTATGACTAAACCAACAGCACAATAAGAAAAGGCACATGAATCGTCTCACTGAACTCATACTCATAGTACCAGAGAGGATGTGAGCAGTCACTGAGGTAGTAACCTACTTATGGCTAATATTATAGATCCTGTGTGATGTCAAGGTAGGCAAGGTTGATGGGTTGGGTAGGCATTTTACACAGATGTGACTCGAGAGGCAATATCCGATAGCCGGTGAAGCAAAACAAATATGTCAAAATGGTCATAAGCATTATGTCGTTGATGGAGAGGCATTCGGCTTGCTTCACACACCTCTGTTGCCCTTCCCTCCCCTCCCATCCATCCAGCTTAGTCACATCATTGTGGCATGTCAAGTGATCAAATGGTGTTTGAATAGCCTCACCTTTGATGTGCTTTGTGTCGCGTGGTTGACAATGAAGAAAGGCCAGAGAAAAATGTTATAACCCTTTTGCAAGTTTTACCACCCCATTGAGTGCCATAGTGTTGACTTCACGTGAGTTTCAAGCCCAGGTAGTTGACTTCATCAGAAACTAAAATACTCAGATAAAGAAGGGAAAAAACGGAGCCATTGCCATGTGTTGACTTCAAACGAGAGTTGACTTGAAATGAGGTGACTTTGTCCGGATTCCAATTTACCCAAATACTACCTGGGCACTTAACTACAGCTAATCATAGAATTTTCAGTGGTGGCGTGAATATAATATCCGAATGAAAAAGACAATGACAGATATCTCATGTTACATGAAATCAAAGAGTAAAAGTTCAATTGGATAAAGAGACTTCATCACAATTGATCTCCTTGAAATTGATTCAAAATTTTATCATCAATTTTTTAAGTTTTGCTGCCATTTGGCACATACTTTTCAATCCTCTTGTATGCCACAAAGACTCCAAAGATCAATAAGCCAAGAAAGATAACTCCGAATGTCACTGCAGCTGCGGTGATGATAGGACCATAGACCTTGTCAAACCATTGGTCGGTTGAACTTTTGTAGGGTGTAACCTCAACCGCATTTGCATTAGCACCTAGAATGAAGACAAAAGGCTGATGAAATAGATACTTGTAATAGTAACAGAAAAAATAATTTTCAATTCCAACTGCCTAGGAACCTTCAAAGTAAGCATCTGTTTTTAATTTCTAATTTATTAAAATAACGGTAACATCATGTGATCCCATTCCATGAAACAAAGAAGGATCTGAAACTAGACCTTAAAACAATTTGAAAGAATCATTGTTTTTAAAGATGTTCCTAAAACAAAAAATTAAAAGCCTAAAATTGCTGTTTACATTAAGCTATAAAAATTCACTTAGACAAACAAGCAAATCCAAAGAATTCTGACTCCACTGTTTTTCCCGGCATGTATTTTAAGAAGGGAGGGGGGGGGGGGGGTGAATGTACTTCATATAACAAAAACAGTATGACCTGAGCTAGTATTACTAATAAAGCAAGTAGCAAAGTCCTAACCACCATGAGATCTCAACCAGAAAAACACCCTGTCTAAATGCATTGATGATTGATAACGGGACTTCAACTATTCTTTTGACCATTTTCCAACTTATCACAATTATCCTTATTTTTCATCCTACTTCATTTTTATAATAATAAATACAATATTAATATCATCAGTATAATAATTATCAGTTTACCTATAATTGAACTCATAGTTTCAACTACCACCTACCCAGTGTATTTGTGTCTATAACATTCATCAGGCCATCTTGAGCAACAAGCCCTGAAGTATCACCAACAGGCACAATGTCGCCATCTGCTGGACTCAGGCTACCAAACAAGTTGTCTTCAGCAAACACACCCAGGTCTACTGGTCTACAAAGAAACAGAAGGGCAGATTAAACAGAAATCAAAATCAACATGACCTCCACCTATTAATTTGTTTTCAGGCATGGTGGGTGACTAGAGAATCGATAATACTAACTGACAAGGGGGAAAGACTTAGCTCCCAAGACCCTTTTGTATAGAAAAGTTTAGAATTTATTTAGCCCTTATCCACAGTCATCACCATACTCTAAGGGTTTTGCAATACCAAGACAACCAATATAATATTAGAACACATGGCAATACATGCAGCCTATTAGGCATGTTACAACTTTTGGGGGAGAGAAAACATTTTTTACAACCAGGAGACCTCCAAGTTTTACATCCATCTCCAATTGGATGTAGAGAGGGAGAATGTGTTGCTTAAGATGTGTTTTGAACAAACAGGGTTGTCTTTAAATAATGCAGAAGAAGCAGAGAAAGATCATTAGTGGTTTTAGGGCCTCACAACACATCAAGGTCATGTCGGGGCAGGAAAAGATATGAGGACCTAAAAATTTGTTGTGACCCCAATATGCCAGTGGCGCAGGATGGACTGAGGTGGTAGGTATTGAAGTGTTTGTGATACAGCAAAGATTACAGAATAACCCAAGCATCTGGTATACTCAGAGGTATAAAATTAATTCCAATTGCTCTACTTGCTCTAATTGGGTAACAACTCATGTGTCACAATTTTACAATTGGGGAAAAATTGAAAAAGCTATTTGCTTTTATAGACTTAAAATTTTTTTTTTTTTTTATGAATACAACACTGTTTAAATATAGTATCCTAACACTTACTCTTCAGCCTGCAAAAGCCTCCTCCTGCGAGTAGAAGACAGAGAACCAGGGGGCAGGGCAGTTCCTGAGTACTCTCTTATGTAACAAACACGTATGGTTCCACTAGGATATGTCAGCTGCAATTTTGTCTGCAAAGACGCTAGAATTGTGCTTCTCTGAGCCTCAAAATCTGACCTAAAAAAAATGCAACAAGAGCAATCTCAAACACAGTTTTTCAGTGATACATTTCTGTGTCAGAAGAAAATGAAGTGTAAATTAATTCAAAGAAATAACATACAAAAAAAAAATAATACAAAAAAAGAAAATAGCCATAAGACTTGTTGTGAAAATAGTTGTATGAGTAAGGTGTTGAGAGGAGGACAAGATGAAGCCATAGAGAAAAGAAAATAAATACACAAAGTAAAGAATATAAATTGTCTAAAAAAATTGACCTCCAGTCAAAGTCTTTCTCTCAATCTTACAGAAGCTGTACAACGCAAAAAATCTGCTATCCCAGTTCCATGAGAAATTGATCATGCTGCCACTCCTACTATGCTTTATAGCTCAGTAAGCATAGTGTTTGACTATCACTCAGTATCAAACATATGTATAGGTCCAAATAAAAAATATACCTACTCCAAGTTTGTTTGTTTGTTGGGTTCTTTTTTTAAGTTCTTACACTCTGAGTTTTCTTGCTCACCCAACAGTAATGGGTAGCTTTGTATGTTCTGACTTGACACAAAATAAAGGCTGAACAAAAAGCAATTGTAAACTACCACTTTGTGCCAAGTGCAAAGTATGGCACAGGTCAACTTTATTCCCTGGTTCTCCTACCCTCAGCATTGAATACAAGTCTCCTTTACTTTACCTTTATCACTCCTGTTCAGGTCATGCTGTGGTGCTATACTCAGAGGCAATGAAAAGTTTCCACCGATTGAATTTACCATAACTTTTACTTTAAAACTACTGTATGCTTGAGATTTGGTACAAAGTTAAGAATTTTAAAAGAGCAGTAATGTTGCTTTTTTTTTTGCTTTTTTTTTATCAAACATTTCATTGCCATGTTTTGGAGAAAAAACAACAATACCTGGGTTTTAAAGTTTTTGAAAAGTGGAAACTTTTAATTGCCCATGGGTATATCTTTTAAAAGGTGTTTCTACCTGCTGAGGGCCAGTCTGATATTGACCACATGCTTCTCTGGTATGAATGAGAACATGCCCACATCCGCCAGGGCAGAGGCTGCGAGGGAAGAAGGGCTGCCGGCATCTCGAGCCATGTATTTGTAAAAGTAATAGGTGTTGGTCCTGGCTATGTTTTTCATATCCAATTGTCCTATAGAAGGATTAAAAGAAGAAGAAACAGTTAAGTTTTAAAAGAACTGTAAGTTTGACTTCCTCTGCTGAGGGGGAGGTGGAGGAGGAGAGGGAGGCAGAGGCTCTGTAAGAAGAAGAGAATAAGATGAAACAGTTAAGTTTTAAAAGAACTGTAAATTTGACTTCCTCTGCTGGAGGGGGAGGAGGAGAGGGAGGCAGAGGCTCTGTAAGAGGAGGAGAAGAAGAAGAGCAACCATATTATTTACACTGAAAATTATGATAATATTCCATAATCCTGCCATACTATTCAAATAATGCAATTTTCTTTCTAAAACTTAAAGATACCAGTACCTGTTTGCGCATTGACTTGGACCAGACTGGCGTCTCCCCCAGACAGGTAGTAATAGGACACCAGCCCGTTGTTGGTGCTGTCAGCGTCCGTGGCTGTCAGAGTGGTGACACTAAGTCCACAGGTGCCGTCAAAGGCCAGAGCTGTACGGTAGGTCAATGGACTGTGGGATGGAAATTTATGAACATCCAATTTATTCCATTCCTGTTGGTTTTTGTTCAAGAAAAAAAAGGAAGATTCGTGATACTCGGCTCTCAAGCGACGTTAAAGGTATTAGCAATGCAGTTTGTCAACTGGCTGCAGAAGCATGATGAAAATTTATTTTCAACATTTCAATGACTAAATTTCTTTTTCATTTTAAAAAAAAAAAAAACAATGATGACAAAAAGAGCTGCCCGCCTCTGAATTTACTAACGACACATACAAAAAAAACTTGATTTATCTATTCCTAATGAATCTTACACAGACATTGACTGTAAATCTGAAGAGGCAAAGAGAGAAAAAAATAGATTTGTCTCCTTTTTACCACAAATAAAATATAATTGAGTAATCACATCTGATAAAAACCTGAAAAATCAAATGAAATTTAAAAAAAAAAAAAAAAAAAAGAGTAAAACAAACTACAACAAAAAATAAAAGTTATGTTATTTAGTGTCCATTGTTTACACATTTTGTGAGATGCCTGACCAATATCTATGATGGAAATTTGCTGTCTTTGTCAGGTGCAGTGTCCCTAAAATATGAATTGCCACAATGCCTAATAACTAATTGCCTGTTGCCATTCAATTTTCACTAAATAAAAAAAATTGTCTTAAAGATTAGCTTCTCAAGTATATTTCACGTGAATCATTACTAAGAGATGAGTATTTTTTTTTTTTGTTTAATTCAAAAATAGAAGAAATGTCAACCAGTGTCACAGCCAACACATCCACAAAGTGGCTTAAGCTCAATGCCAACTGCAATCAGTCATGTAGTCCAAGTGAGCTAAAAGTTTGGATTACATAGTTCACAAGCAAGGCTATTATCCTGGTTCTTTGGGTTAGGAACCAGTGCAATGTCCTATCCCCTGGGCGACCTACTTGAATATTGGTCTGTTGTCATTGAGGTCATTGACGGTGATGGTCACATTGGCTGTCCCTGTTAGAGGTATAGCCCCACCATCTACTGCCACCACTGTGAAGGTGAAGGATGTGGTTGTCTCATGGTCAAGGCTGTCTTTCGCTCTAATTTCTCCAGTACTGGAATTTATCTGGCCATAATAAAACGCAACATTAATATATTACATTCCATACATATCCTTGAGTTAAGTAGAGCTAATCTCTCCAGTACTGGAATTAATCTGGCCATAGCCATAGGATACTTCATAAATCATATTATTTGTTTTGATATTGTTAAACAAGGAGTGCCTAAGACAATTGCAAAAGCATTGCAAAGAACTATGAGCATGGAGTTGTCTGTTGATACAAGGGCTAACAGCTACCAAGAATAGCTTCACTTAATAGATATGAAAATGTCAGATAGCCGAATTATCTCAACTTTCTTTTTCACCACAGTCTATTAGCTGAGAATTGATAAGTAATTGATTTGAAACATTTGTTTGGATTGTCTGAAACTGGAAAATTGATTGATGATTAACAGAACTGAATTGGCTCAGAAACTGAAGAAAAACAAGATAAAACTTTTCACATCAAACAAAAAAAAAAAAACATAGAAATGACAATGATCATTTATTATAATGGAATTTATTATATTTAGCTACTTTGAAAGGAACTATCATTACAAGATTATAAAACCCTGCAATTTTTTTCTCCTTGGCTGCTTGCTCGCCACCATTTACCAACTGCTTGAGGCGGTGCTGCCTAAAGGGGTCAGTTTTTTTTTTTATGTTCAGCTCACTAGTAGTTCACTTCAACAACAAAGTACTCCCTTTAAATTCTACTCCCTATGAGTAAACCTGATATCATCATAAAGGTGGAAGAACAGAGCTCAAAATGATACTGTTATTATCTGGGTATCTTTTTAGTTACATACCCAAGACGATACCAAATTGCTGACTTAATGGTTTTCCATTACGTCTAGAAAAAATAGTTTTAAAGCTCAAAATTAAATTCTATGGGTGTATTCATGTACCAAATGCATAACTTTTGATAGATTTTTACTTTTTGTGTAAATTATTGTTTACAGGGGATGTGTAGTGTGCTATTTTCAGATGTAAACAAGCCAGCAACCTAGCCCATCCCTGATCACCCTGTGAATTTGTCCTGGCCACCTATGGCAGCTAAAAGATGGCTAGAAATTGAGTTTTCCCCATAAAACTTCTCTGGTTAAGAACTTTAAATAGGGTAAGAATATCTGCTAGAGAAACAGTCTTACCTCAAGATAGGTGTTGGCCAAAACCCCATCACTTGTAGTGTTATCAATGGAGTAAGTCAGAGCTGCATTGACACCAGCATCACGATCGGAGGCCGATGTTGTCAGGATTATGGTTTCATTATCAGTATTCTCATCCACAGTTTGGTCATATGTAAATGAGCTAAATATAGGTGGGTTGTCATTCAAATCATCTATTTGAATATTCACGACTGTCAGAGATGACCTTGCCAGAGGATTACCAGAGTCTGTTGCCTGGAACAAGAATTATTAGCTCCAATTTGAGCCTAACACAATGCATTCATGAAAGATACATAAATATAGAAAAGCATTGGATAATCTATTTCTCAGTACATTTTTGGAAGAAAAGATAAAGTTAACTTTTTGTTGTTGTGTTGTATGCCTTACTGAGTATATGCTTCATATTTAGCAAGAAACAGAATCAGAAGAGAAATTGATTTGAAAAGCTCACCTTGACTCTTATGGAATACGTAGCCTGTGTCTCTCTATCGAGTGATGGTGAACCAACTTTGATGACCCCAGTGGCTCCCTCTATGGTGAAATGAGAAGCTGTTCCAGTCAGAAAGGTGTCAAAGCTGTAGACAATGGCAGCATTTACTCCAATGTCTGCATCATTTGCTGTGACAGTGCCTACCACAACTCCAGTGTTCGAGTTTTCTGCAACGTTCATTGCATAAGGGTTTTGGGTGAAGATTGGGTCATTGTCATTGATGTCAGTCACTGTGATAGTAATGTCCCTTTGATCTGCCCTCGGTGGGGTCCCTTTGTCAGAAACTTTTAACCTCAAGGTATAGGAATCCACTGCTTCTCTGTCCAAAGCTCCATTCACCTGAAATAATATCATATAACACTGACTTAAAAATTTCTGAAATATCATTACAGGGAAAATTTGAAGTATTTTTAGGACATGAAGATGTATTTTTGAAAGAAGAGGGCAACAAAAAACAAATTTAATAACAATCCTCAGACAAGAACTCAAATGAGTAAACATGGAAGTCTGGACATTGAAAGATCTTGATAACATTGCTGGAAAACATTAAGAATGGAGGCAAATCACTGCAAATATCAACAAAGCTGCTAAGGTAGAAGATTCCAACCAGTTTTCAGCAGAAAAGCTCAAAGCAATTAATTCAGATGAAAATTTTTTTCTAAAATAACACTAATACAACAGTCTATTCATTTTTGAAACATGGGTTTTAATGTGTTGATTTTTACCTGAACATTTCCAAGAGAGTCAATCCTAAATTTGTTATTTGGGTCACCACTCTCGATGGAGTATACCAACTGGGCATTCTCATTAGCATCGTCGTCAGTCGCATTCAGAAAAAAGACCAACTGATTGACGTTAGCATCCTCAGCCACAGAGGGTGTGTAGCTTCCAATGATGGTGGGGTCGTTGTCATTGATGTCATCAATGATGACAGTAAGAGTGGCAGTGGATGTTCGCACAGTCGTATCAGCACCTGTTTGCTTGTCAATTAGAGCCACTTTAATGACGTGCCTGCGGATTAAAGGGACCCTCAAATATGAATATTTTATTGTATTTTTCAAACAGCCAGGTGACATTCTTTCTGTATATCAAAAGAATTTGCATTGAGATTTATAGTTATTTCTTTATTATGTAATAATATGTACATATTCTATTCCACTAATAATAAGATTGAGGAAAAACAGTTTTAAACTGCTTGAGTTTTTGTTAGTAAAAAATTATATATTAATGATTCCCTTCAAATTAGTGATAAATGATCCCCACAGAAATTTGTTTCAGAAAACAGTCCACATTCTGACCAAACAAACAAACAAAAACTTGTAACAAAAAAGCACAAAGAGACAAAAATAAAAAAAAAGAAGAAAAAGATCAAATAAAAATGAAGAACAAGAGAGATTCTTTACTCGTCTTGAGTTTCCCTGTCAAGATCAGCTTTAGTTGTCACCAGTCCAGACACAGCGTCAACCTGATGGAAACAAGGGGAGTAACTAATAAAATATGATGTGATACTTTTAGGCTTTTAAGTTAAAAAAAACAAAAATAATAAAAGTAGAAATAATGGACATAATAAACCTTATATGAGTAAATTGTTGTACCTGGCTATTCTACAATGATACAAATTAAGCGGCAACAAGCTTGTAAGGGGTTTATTGAAAAATCTGATTGTGAGGGGATTCTAAATATTTTTTTGGGTATATTATAGGGGTCCACAACACAGAATGGTAATGGAGGCACCTAAAAGGAAAGCAATTTAAAAGGGCAGATAGGTTTTTACTCCGCCAAGGGCACTGTCACAGAGAGATGATTTACAGGGGGAAAAAATATAATTTCCAACAAACAAGAGCAAACCAACACAAAATAAGTTACAACTTGCAGGGCTAAGATTATGTATCTAAAAAAAAAAAAAATGAGTAGAGTGTGTGTATGTGAAAGAAAGCACTGGAGAGACAGCTAGAAAAAAGTCAGATGATTTTTTTAGCTTACAAAAAAGAAACAAGAATAGAAGTTACGAGGGACGCCTCTAGCTACAAATCCCCTGTGGACAGACCACAATGGGAATCTAGGTAGGACAAAATCCAGGCTCAATAAGACTGGAATAGAATCCCAGATTTCTTCAGATTCAGTCCAAACGGGGACAAATTCAAGTAGTGCCTTGATTACATCACACCCAAATCAAGGTATCTAACAATTCTCTCTACGGCCCATTGAAACTTATCCTGTTCTTGATGGGTCTTAAACATACATCTACAAGAATATTCAGTCTCACTGAGTCAGTCGATATAACTGAAGAAAAAAAATCAGCCACATTTGACCAAAACCTTTTTCAGGGACAACAAAATGATATATAAAACAAAAGAACTGTAAATTTCAAATAAAAATAACACAGGAAGAGTTAATCTCTGCTATTTATAACAAAAAGGCGAGCAAGAGCTTGATAGTCAAACATTTATAACTTATTTCAATTGAATGAAAACTATTGTCCAAAGAACTTTCTTTATAACATAAGTTTAGTCATTTTCTATAACCAATCAGTAAGAAACTTAATTTTCACTTTTAACTATAGATATAAAAAGAGCCCAAACAGGCAAAGATCTCCAGTCACCTGAAAGAAAGAATCTGCTTCAGCCAGGGAAAAGGTTCCAATATCAGAATCCTCATCATTCCCATTGAAAGTGAAAACGCTGTGCCCATTTGGTACATTCTCCGCTATAATAACTGCAAATTCCTCTGGGATGATGGCAGGGTCATTGTCGTTCATGTTCAAGACGCTGATTTTGACAAAGCCTTGAGATTGCAAGGGTGGAGTGCCTCCATCAGATGCAAGTATTGACAGATAGTAAATCTACCGAACAGAAAGATTTGGCCATGTGATATAAGTATTTTTCTTTTCATTGATGACTGGAATAGAAAATACAAAATTAAGAGGTTCATTAACCACACATAGTGAACACTGACTGACAACAAGCCTAACCATACATTTCTGAGATCAAAAAATAATAAAACTTGACAATCTGTCCTGATAGGCGAGACAAGCCCTGTGAGTATTGTTCATTTCAAAGTTTTAATTGAAATCTAAACTAAAAGCAAAAATCAAAAGTATGCCACAGTCATTCCATCTCTTTTCACGTGTCAAACTCTGTCTTTTTGTCTGTCTGCTTGTGGTTTGTCTATATGTTTGTCTAAAAATCAGTTTAAGTTTATTGTCACTCTCTGTGTGAAAAATATAGAGACTTTTGTTTGCTGTCTAACAATAATGAGTGTCATTTATGCTATGCATACAAAATCCAAACAGGCTATCAAGAAATTTTCAGGTCAACACTGAAAGTTACAATAAAATCAAATCTCCTATTCCCTTTCCAATCTGTTGAATTTCCATTTTGGTTATCTTTACTTACAATACAGACTTTTTATTTACTGCTGGTTTCAGTGTATTTCTTATCTTTTAATATATGATTTTACACTGACCTGTGTGGTTTCAAAGTCAATGTTGCCAATGACAGTCACGTTGCCAGTGCTGGAGTCGATGTCAAAGAATGCAAAGCCGTTACCGGACACTTTGGTGTAGGTAATGTCACCATTAACTCCAGAATCTGAAAAGAGTTGGAGGGGTTTTTGTAATAAAATAAAAGTTATCATTATTCATAAAGCAATGTATGATTTTATAAGGCTTTTAAAGATCCAAAATTGTGTGAGGTGTAAAACTCCAGAATCAGACTTTAAGGTCTTGCAAAAGAAATCTTTAAGTAGACTTCAGTGTGAGTAAATACATAATTCTGCATGCTTAAATCCTAATATTTGAGCAGCATTATTTCTTTCCTTATTCATACTGAAACATCTGCCCTATCTTTTCCAGACTTAGAGCAATTTACACCAACAATCGATACATCATTGCGTCCTCTCTCTCTCTCTCTCTGTCTCTCTTTCTTTCTTTCTCTCTCTCTCTCTCTTAAAGTGACACAGACATCAATACCCGAGTCAGTTGCAAGGACAGTTCCCACCACATGATTCAAGGTTTCATTTTCCTCCACATTGAAATTTATCTGTGAGGAGGGGAACTGTGGGTAATGGTCATTGACATCGGTCAAACTGACACTGAGTGAAACTGTCGAGGTGTTGGCTGACAGTCCCTGGCCGTCAGTTGCACGTATGACAATGTTGTATGTATTTGGTGCAGTGTCATAGTCCAGTTCTGAGGCAACTTGAAGCTCTCCTGTCGCAGAGTTGATGATAAATTCTCCAGCTGGGACCCCGCTGTCAATGCTGAAGATGATCTGCCCATCCAGACCACTGTCAATGTCTGCAGAGAGAGCAAGAGGTGTTCCTGTACTGTATCAACTGAATGCAATAAGCCTCATAAAAAAAAAATTAAAAAATTAATTTTAAGACATTCAATGTATAGACCAATATAAAGGATAAGATTGTCTCATCATTATCTATAAAAATTTCCGCCACAGTTAAAACAAAAAATTAATCAGGTCTTTAGGATATAGAGAGAAAAAAAAGAATTTAATTTGTCCTTTCCTCCAGTAGAACCTCAGCATTGCTAGCATTAGCATCCTCACTTTCTGATTTGAAATAAATGACAATAAAGATTTTGGATTTACGACTATCAATGACTGACTGAATTTATCTTTTCACTGAGAACCACAACCCAATAAAAAGAAAACAAATAAAAAAACATTACCAGTAGCATTTGCTATGAATACAATAGAACCAACAGCAACATCTTCTGCAATGGTAGCATTTGCAATTGATTCATCAATCAGAGGAGCTCTTTCATTGACAGCTTTCACGATGATACTGACTCTGGCTACAGACAGGAGCTGTGGAGCTCCCCTATCTGCTGCTTGCACAGTGAGATCATAGAAAGTTGTTGTCTCATAGTCGAGGGCACCGTTGAGTATTAAATCAGTTCCTAGGGAAGAGAATAGTGTAAACGTGTTGAGAGATCATCACTAGAAATAATAAATGAATGAAAATAAGGAAATAAAACAAAAGTTCTTTTCATTCATGATAGTGATCAAGACAATAATAGCTCTGCAGACAAAAGACGCTTGCTGGAAACAATTTCGCTGCTTGTCCTCTATGTTGTTGTTTTATTCATCCTGAAAGTGAAATTTGTCTCCAGGGTCTGTCCGAAGGGAATACTTGATTTTATTCCTGCCTGGGCCATGATACCTACCACACTGCAGCTGATCCCTGGGTTGTCCTAGTAGACAGACTCTAAAGAAAAATTCATCTTTGGGAATAAAGGGAATACTACATCATATCATATCATATCATATCATATCATATCATATCATATCATATCATATCATATCATATCACACCATGTCATATCATATCATATCATATCATATCATATCATATTATATGATATGATATGATATGATATCATATCATATCACATCATATCATGTCATATCATATCATTTCATATTACACATCATATTTGATATATCATGAAAAGAGCTAAATTGACAGTCATAGATCTTATGACTGCTTTTCTCTATATACCTACTGACAGAAAAAGAAACAAAATGCAGCATAGTCATAAATTATAATCCCAACCAAAAAAAAAATGTTCAGGTTTGCCCATAATACAGCAATATAAAACAAAGAGCAATAGTTGCGGTGCATGTAAAACAGAAAGCCTATAATATATTTATATCAAACACAAAGTAGTCATAATGAAAACATGATATTTTGTTATTCCTCTCATAAGGCAATCTCTGATGGGTAAGCAGTAAAGAATTAGGTTCTTTAAAAAAACAAAACTGCAGGCTTAAGACAAAAAGATATTGACAGCTCAAGGCCTCTAGAATGATGTACAGGATTGTGTACAATGTGATTGTCACATTCATATAGCAATCCATCAAATCTATACAAAATAATAAAAAAAACTTTCATCACTATCACCACACCTGAAATTTGAAATTTGCCTTCAGTGTTCCCGGCTGTGATAGTGAGATCTACCTGCCCATTCACTCCACTGTCCCCATCATTGACAGTGAGCTGTTTCAGGACCACAGCAGGTCCAAAGGGGGCATCTTCATACACCTCCACGGAGTACACCGCGGGATTAAAGGTCGGAGTCTCATCATTCACATCCTGTACATTTATTGTAGTGCTGACCTCAGCTAAGAAAGGAACATAAAATCCAATGCTTTGTGGTTATTTAATTATTCCAAACCTATTCCTACCTGACTGATTCAGTTAGAATGAACATGACTGTTTTATTGCATGTTTTATCTAAAGCAAACCACAAAATATTTCAGAGGAATTTCTTTATAAGTTCTATTTTCTTAAATTAGACAAAAATCAATTCTGCAACTACAAGCAAAGACCATAACTGTAGAAAATTTCCCACAAAAGATAAAAGAAACACTATTTATCCAATGTTTGGAAATCATACATATGCACAACTGCGATGTTGATAATCAAAAATATTCATACCACAACAAAATTTTTAATTCAATAAATAATAGCTTCCAAATTCATTAATCCTTTGGTTTTAATAATGTCACATGAAGAAATTTAAAAAAACAGCATTAATCAGTCCGTATGAAGAATAATAAAGAAATGTGAAAAACCTGTTCTGATAGTTGCAGATGAAGCCAAGTTGTCTGATGCTTTGATCGTAAGAGTGTAAGAGGCAGTTTGCTCCCTGTCCAGAGGTTTCAACACTTTCAAGTCACCAGTGGACTCATCAATGCCAAAATGATTCAGCACATCCCCAGCTGTGATACTGTAACGCACTGTGCCGTGTTTCAAGCCCATGTCAGCATCATTAGCTACAACTTGGCCAACTGCTGTGCCTAAGGAAAATTAAAAAATCAACAAAGGACAAAAATAAGGAAAAATCTCACAACTTAGTTGTAGGCCCCTGTACGTAGAATTTGAATGCTTGGAACCAACAAGTAAATATAAGTAAATGAATTTGTCACTGTAACCTACGAGAACCAATTGCTGTGCATGAGGATTCCTTTAGAAAAACTTAAATTCATTGTAAAATATACTAAATTGATCCTCTCTAACAAACAATAAAACACTAGATAAATAAAGATTAAAAACTTACCACCACTTTAAATTCAGTTTGCTGGTCTATAATGAGGAAAAATCCCACTGGTTCCCTCTCGTTTAAAGCAATAACTAATGAGATATTTCAATAACCCAAATGGCCTACCTGGGCTCACTCATGCCCGGCTTGAGACTTTGTAGGGGATTTACCACACGCTGCCAACTAACACAAAATGGGCAATTCCTATTCCATTGAGCTTTAAGACAAATAAATAATCTGGTCCCCTCTTAATGGGAGCCTTGGCAACAAGACGTCTGCAGGCAGAAAGGCCAACTTTGTTCAGAGTGATGAGTGTTCAGTGATGAAACAAACTAGCCACAATCTTACCTATACCATCATTTTCTGAGACAGAAAATGGCCCAGCAGAGGCTCCGGTGAAGACTGGTGCGTGCTCATTGACTGGCTTGATGTTGATATATACAGACACTTCTTCTTTCAGCGGCGTTGGGGTATCTTGGTCACTCACTTCAATGACAACCGTGTGACTTGTGATGGTTTCATAGTCAAATGCACCACTGAGATACAGCCGACCTACACAAGAAACAGTAAAAATATTAACTGAATATTTGTTTGTTTGAAAATGCATCATAAAAATGATAATGACTACAATAACAACAACAATTAAAACAAAGTTAATTCCACTAATCAAAATCCAAACTGGTGCATTTTCTAAAGGACAGCAGTCATACAGTAAATCCCATGATTTACAAAGTTTGAATAAGCTGATAATGAAGATAAAAACATTTCAAAACAACATGTAAAGTACTCCCAGCACCACATCACACACACACACACACACATACACACACACACACACACACACACACACACACACACACACACACACGCGCGCGCACACACACACACCTGTAGACGTGTCCAAAGCAAGGGATCCGTGGGCCCCAGATTTGATGGAGTAGGCCAGGGTAGGGGTGGCAACAGTGTCCTTGAAAGAAGAGGCAGTTGTCAACTTATCGATATCCTTTATTCAATTTCTTTTTTCCACTTGATTGTTATTAATGATTATGACACTGGTAGTAGTGCTAGTGGTGGTAATGATAATGATGAAGATCATCATCACCAACACCTTTATTGTAATTATCCTCATCAACTATTTCATCATCACCATCATCATCATCATCATCCTCATCACCATCATCATCATCATCATCATCATAATCATCAGCAGTAGCAGCATTGCCATCAAAATATCAAAATATAAAACGTCATTCAAAAGTATTTTTAAAACAATAGTATGACACCCAGACATTGATCAGTTGTGTAATAACTCTCAACAAGTGATGTCAGTTTCTAAAGATGGAGAGAAAAACACAAAATCTGAAGTTTGCAGACAAGTTTTACTCACAATGATTAAATGAAGTTGGTAGACCCGCTGTTCTGGCAGTGGCCAGGCGAATCGGTGCCGTGGCAGGTCCTGAGTTCGATTCCCTCCTCCGACGTCTTCCTGTTTTTTTCCTTTCTCTCTATGGCTTTGACTCACCTCGGCACTGAGTCTATACTATTTGCTATTCATTCTCACAATGATTAGCTGTTAGCTCCCACACAATAATCTTCAGTAATGTTATGAACCATGAAACATTAGTCATGTGCACACCTAAATCAATTCCAATCTAGTGACTTACGGCATCACTGCAGGAAGGCAGGTAGAGATCTCCAGTTGAGACGCCTTCATCCACCTCCACGGCTGCCGCAACCTCAGTGCAGGCAGGGTTGTTGTCATTGACATCCACCAGGTTGATAGTGAGGGTCGTGGAAGACTGCATACCACCTGAGTCTGTCACCTGCACAGTCAAACTGTAACTGGGAGTTGTTTCTCTGTCCAGTGCTCCTTGAACCTAGCAATAGCAAAGTAAATTTTCAGTGCATCTTAACTTGATGATAACATAATATTATTAGTGGAAGTAGTTGTAGTAGTAACAGCAGTAGTCGTTGTAGTAGTAGTAGTAGTAGTAGTAGTAGTAGTAGTAGTAGTAGTAGTAGTAGTAGTAGTTGTAGTAGTAGTAGTAGT
>JBCIKM010534442.1:14678-44129 GCA_039654465.1 Melibe viridis | reverse complement strand
TCTCTCTCTCTCTCTCTCTCTCTCTCTCTCTCTCTCTCTCTCTCTCTCTCTCTCTCTCTCTCTCTCTCTCTCCTCAGCTTGTTATTGCAATCATTGTCAAAAGTTATTGGGATCTATGTTTTTTCTTCCAGTCTAAGCTATTTTGTGTGATGATGATTAGGTCACAAGTTGTTGAGGCTGGAGTCTTTTAAGATATTATTCAGTTTTTTAGCAAGTCATTTGGCTTTTGTACCACATGAAAAACCATGTCTATTACAAATATAAGACAAAACAAAACAAACAAAACCAGGCTGCCTCCTATCTTGCCCTGTGGAGGGCCAGGCTTTTTCTCTCTGGCTCTCCTTCCTATTCATCCAAGTCAGTCTGGAGGGTTTATGTAATGGTGTTGAATTGAAGTGTGCTTGAGGACTCTTCTGCTATTCTCTGTGACAAGCAAGGACAGGGAGAGGGAGAAGAGTTGGGAAGGGGGGGGGGGAGTTAAGGGGATGACTGTTGCCATTATTTTCTCCCTGCTATTCTGCTTCTTTTGTTTATCAGGTCACAGTGTTTTAAGTGTTTGTAAAGAGTGAAGGGAGAGGGGATGAGTGGGGGAGATTTAACAACTGTGCAATATGTGACTGTTGGCTGAATGGCTCTTCATAGACGATGTGAAGTCTCAGGGGTGATAAAGTGTCTAGTGCAGGCACACATGACACTATGAAGACTGCATGGACACTTTGTTGTTGTTGTTATTGTGGTTGCTGGACCAGATTGAACATAGTCAAATTTCTTGTCAGTTTTTGCGTGCCTGAAGTAAGATATGATAGTGTATTATGCTTTACAAAAACTGTTTTATGTTTTGCCAGAGCCTGCCACTGCTGTAAGCCTAAACAAAGCAAATACCTTAAAAACTTTGGTCTTGAAAGGTGGCAATTTTTTTTTTTTAAATTGTTTTGATTTTGGCGGCTTAAATTAACCCACAAGTCTTGAGGAGTCTTTGATTGAATTTTACATTGTTTTTTTTTCTCTCCCATATTTCTTGCCTATCCAGACAACCAGCATCTTCCTGGATGCGTTCCTCCAGAACAACCGGCTGGACCACGTGAGCCAAGTGATGGGTTACCACCCAGACTACCTGCGCACCTTCCTGGCCACACAGAACTTCCTGCTCCGCGAGGACGGGCCCCTCCCCTATGACTACAGACACTACATAGCGATACTGGTAAGCACCGCCCAGCCTTTCACTCAGAAACAATGAATTGTTGTCACATGGGGAATATTCATCTCTAGGGGATGTTTTTGTCTACTGTATGTTTAAATTTTGAGTAGTAAAAGATAGAAATTTTTCAGGGAGGACAATTTTTATTAGAATTATCTACGCTTTAGTGTTGCTTACAATTCAAAATCAAAATCTTGTGATTTTTCCTGATGCTTAACTCATCAGCTTGCACTGGTTTTGGGTTGTTTTTCAATGTTGGTATTTATTGTAATAATGATTGGATTGGATTCAAATATAGGCTAACTAAGGTCGGCCAAAGTATTTTTACTGACCTGCCAATTCTGTGCCTGGCATCCTATTATCGTCTATTATCAGTGCAATGACCTTTTTCTTTGTTTTCTCCACGGCAGGCGGCGGCACGTCACCACTGCACCTACCTGGTCAAACTCCACGAACAAGAATTCTTACTGCACAACGGCAACCCTGACTGGCTGAAGGGCATCGACCACGCCCCCGTCAAGCTGCAGGAGCTGTACGAGATCAACAAAATCCTGGCACACCAGCCCTGGCTCATCTCCAAGGAACACATGGCTGTGAGTGTAAACACTGGGACTGTCATCATCATGTGACTCAAAGTAGAGCATTGAAATAGATATAAATGCCTTCCCCCTTGCTAGCAGAATTTCCTTTTTTCTTTTTTCTTCGGGTGTACAAAACTGTAAAGAGTAACAAAATTCATCTGCCTTGTGAGTTTCAAAATGATTTAAAAGATGTAAAATACAGTTCTGACCTCAGTAATGTTGCAGTATTAATAAATCTATTAGTCGATAAGCTTAAAAACTATATTGAATTTTGTTTTACTTTTTTTACTTCCCCTTAACATTAAATATTGGCTTCCTTCCAAAGAATCATTTATAAATAATTAAAACAGTACTACTCATTTGTTTTATTATTATGAACAATCATTAATTATTCATAAATAAATGAATGGCCTAAATATTGTTTTCATCTCCTCCTCATCCTCCCCGCCCCCCACCCCCGTATGCTGCAGGCCCTGCTGAAAGGCCCCGAGCCGTGGTCGCTGTCTGAGCTGATGCACGGCATCATCATCCTGACCCAGTTCCACTCCCTCTGCTCTTTCATCTACGGCTGCGGCATCAACCCTGAGCTGGACCTTGACGGCTTCTCCTACCAGCACCTCAATCTGAGCCGCGCTTCCTCTTCCTCCGACGGAGACTCGTCCTCAGAGTCTGGAGACTGCTGCGACCTGCAGCCCCCACCCAGCAATCACTGTGATACCAACCATGTGAGTTTTTTATTTGGTACTCACCTCTATTGTACATGCATGGATCATGATCTAAGTCACACACACTTACTGTCTCTCACTACTGCTCTCTGTTATGAATAGTGGCTTTTATTGATGTTCTTATCTTTATGTTTTAACAACCAAAAAAAAAAAATATTTTAGGTACAGTTCCCAAAGAGAGACACTGCCACTGAAAAAAACAAACAACCAATGCGATATTGCTATTACTTTTGCTGGAGATAACACTGGCCACGTTGATGTTTTTGAACTTTCCCAATTAGGGACAATTTGTGCACAAATGGTCAGTATCTTCCCAGTAGAATTTTTTCAAGAGATTTTCTATTCCACTAAGTAGGAGACAGACATTATAAGGAAGGAATGCCTGTCTATTAGAGATTTCTTTTTCCTGGATGGTTAGGAGTCAAATGAATTGTATTTTGTAGAGGTGCCAACACACACCTTCTGGATTATAGTGATGATGTAACTGGACCAACCATGTCCTGTCACATATTACTTTATGAGGCTTACAATATAAATTAAACGTGTCTTTTCCTGTGTCTGCAGTTGTTGTTACGAGGAGATGTGGGTGTGGAGCAGTTGATGGAGAAAATGAGGAGGCTGACGGAGAGCTCCCCCCAGTTGACGAGCGAAGAGGAGCAGCTCAAACGCTTCAAGCTAGTGGAAAATCAAAATGCTGGAAGTGAGTGTTGAGACATAATATCTTTAATCAATTTTTCAGCTTGGCAATGTTCATGAAGTTGATACTTTTGGACCTGTTTGTGGAAGCAAGCGAAAGAAGTGAAATGGTGCTTTTTAAAAAACAAATGTTTCTTAGAACATAGGTACACTTTCATTGCCTTACATTCACATAGTGTATTCATTATTAAGAATGAGAAACTCTTTGAAATTGAAACCTGAGAACACTTTTATTCCTTCAGAGTCATGTCATTGATATTCAATTTTCTCGAACCTTCTTCTATTACTTTTCAGTCACCGTGCCGTCCAACAAAAAATCCTCCCTGAAAGCCGAAAACCTGCGCTACGTGCGCGATGCAGACTTCTCATACACAGACTTTGACTCACGTGACACAACGGGAGGCTGCCCCATCTTCCAGGCCCGCGACTACTCGTGGGACGACCACGGCTTCTCCCTGTCCAACAGACTCTACTCTGACGTGGGCAATGTCCTGGACACCAAATTTTCAACGGCTTACCAACTCACCTATTACACGTAAGTAGTTAATATAATGGTATTAAATTATATTTGAAACAGAAAAAGATTCTCCCCGCATTTAAAAATAAAAAAAGCCCTTACAGCATAGTGTGGTGCAATAATGTAGGTTTATGGACTCAAATAAAGACAAAAACTCAAAATAATGTCCAGGAAAATTCACAAAACAAATAAAAATTTTTTTTAGGAAATACAAAGGTGATAATATATTGGCAATTCATTCATAGGAGTTTTGGAAATTTTAATCGTTGTCTTTATCATGCTTTGCTAATTTTTCTATTTATAACCATTTGTTTATTACATTTCTATTGATATCGCTGGATGACAGAATCTTAGATACTGTCAGCCATTCTTTTATAAACCCAAATCCGAAACTTAAATATGTTTTTAAAAAAAATTAATTTCACATCTACAGAATGGGTGACAACCGAGAAGTGGACACCTCATCATTCCGTCGCGCCATCTGGAATCACATCCACTCCATGTACGGCATCCTCCATGAAGACTACGACTACAATCAGGTGGGTACAATACTCACACACGCGCACACACAAACACTCCTTACTTTTGGTCTTTGTGGGCTTCTTTTTCTATTTATCTATACAATTTTTCATTGTTTATTGTCTAAAATAACATGATCTCCATTGTTTTGGTTTTTTCAAAGACAAACTATTTCAGGAACGATCCAAGAGCATGCCATGATTATCACACAAGTGAAGCTGTACATTAATGTCTGGTTTGTCTGTTTCTTCCCCCCCAATAGGTGGAGCAACTGTTGGAGTTGAACCTGAAGGCTTACATGAAGACCTTGACCTGCTACCCAGAGCGGCTCCAGAAGAAGGACTATGAGAACGTCATGCGGGAGTTCAAACACTCTGAGAAGGTGCACGTCAATCTCATGTTGATGGATGCACGGCAACAAGCCGAGCTGCTCTACGCACTCCGAGCCCTCAACCGTTACATGACGTAGACCAGCCATCAGTGCTCCTCAGCCCTCCCCCTTTATTCTCATTTCTCCCCCCCCCCCCCTTCTACCCTCACTCCACATTCTGCGTGAACATAGATATTAACTAATTATTATTTGAGCTTAACTTTTTTTTTTTTTTTTTTTTTACAAACCCAGTACACCTTAACTATTGCTGATAAATCTTGGGAGGTTCTCCCTCACCCCCCTCACAGTTCTGTCGACAAACCCAACATAATCTTCCAAATATGCTTAGATTGGTTCGATCCTCAACAGGTGGTGATGGATTTATGTGATTTTTATTAATATCTGCAATGAAATCGCCTTGGGATGTTTGGGTGGAGAGTGGATTTTTTTTTTTTTATGTTTTGTTTTATTTCGTTTTTATTTTATTTTTTAAAAATCTTGTCAGGTTTTTATAGAATTGGGAAGCAAAAAGGATATTTGATATTAATACCATAGATACACATTTCGGCATCGTAACCCATGTATCAGGAAAGAGTAAAAAAGAAAGTTGTCTTTGCTTCATGATTTTTGTGATATTGCCTCTCGTGGATCTTCTGTGCTTCACTAAAGCTTGAGATCGTGTAGAAAGTAGAAAAAAATTTCACGAGAAAAGGCAAAGAAAAAAAAAGGTATTTACATCTCTTAGTGAGAGAGTGAGGAGAGCTTTTATTGAAAATTCCATTGCCATTCAAGTTATAGGTGTTTTTAATAAATCAAATGAAAGAAAGAGCTAAAAAAGTAGAATTTACATACTTGGAAATCCATGTTTGGTTTGTGAAGATTGTGTGTGTTTTGGGGAGTCTTGAGTTTTCTTTTTTCTTTTTTTTCTCATGCTAAACATAAAATTGTATGAATATGCTCAGTATTTGATCTAGCAGAGGACAAACTCCTTGTAATGCCTCAAACAGAGCTGGATTCGGCTGGCGTGAACTTTTGGTTCATCTTTGTGACTAGTATGATTATTTACATTCTTTTGAACTGCGAATAGTCTTTGAAGGCTACACTGTTTTCCATTCACAGTCCTTTTGTAATTAAAGAGTCAAAATGATGAGCTGAAAACTTTGCAAGACACGTCCACTCTGTTCACGGCATGTGCAGCCCTGGAGTTGACATTCCACTGGGGTGACTGTGCGGTGTGTCGTTAAGGTCAATAGGTACTGATGAGGTGGGAGGGCACAGTGGGTTTTGTATTTTGTTTAACATTTTCTTGCTCGGGTATTTGTAAATTTATTTATAACCCTACCTATTAAGTTAAATTAATGGATAAGTAGATTAATCACACACCTTTCTGCCTTGGCATCTTTGTGTAAGTGTTTATTTTGTAACTTGAAAATGTTTTAAAATTTAATGATGATTGGAATTTTGTTATTTATTTTTTTCTTTTAAATTATTATTATTAAATCCTTGAAAGAAATTTTACTTGCAGGGAGATAAAATGAAATTTTATCATAGTGGCTTAGATTTGTTATCGTGCAGACCACAGTTAGAAACCGGACAGGGTAAATAGAAGCTTCTTTGCCCTTTGGTAAACCTTCAACATGTGTGAAGTGAAGAGAAAGAAATATTGATCAAAACTAGTCACTTGCTTAAATAATGGATGAAGCATTTCATTTGTTCAATAATTGTAACTTGTCAAAATCTATGTGATCATGTGAAGTACGATATGACTATCAAAAGAAAAACTAAAAATTAAAAGTGGAACCAAAAAAAATAAATGTCTGTGATGTGTGTTGTGTGAAAGACTGCAGTACGACTTGCAAGCTTGGTTAGTGTGGATGGTCAAAAGCTGTGCACAATTGTGTAGCCTTAGCCAGAGTTAAAAGCAAACATAAAAAAAATACAAAAAATAAAACTGACAGTGACAGGAACCTGGGGGTTGCATTGCCAGAATTTTTTTTATGAAAGAAGGGTGCTTGGCCACGCAGCAGCTGGTTGGCTTATCGGATTAAGAGAATTTTGGGTACCCAATAGTAACCTGAGTGTGTGTTAGTGTACTGGTTGTGATGTGCTGGTGTTGACTGGAATAATTGCATAAATCTGTAAATTTCATGCCACAAACTGTGTCCATGTGGAGAAAGAAGACTCACCTTAAAAAGCGATTCAAGTTGTACAACTTGTATGTTTGGTTATTTTGTATCAAAGATGAAGCTGCATCATGATTACACCATTTTTTTTTTTTTAAAAATGAAAAGTGTGAAAATTCCTCGCCAATAGGAGCTTTCACTTGAGATCTACAATCAGTGTACAATAGCTGTATTTTTGCTGGTGTGTGTGTGTATATATAGATATATAGATTGTATGTACATAGAAGTGAACAATTACTGTGTATGGATGAAATTGCTGACGAAATGCACCAATTCCCTCCTGGAGGATATTGGCCGTAATGGCGAAGTGACACATTTGTTACCCTCACTCTCGTCACCACCTCTCACACAAACACATGTACACTGTGGGTTGATGTGTAGCAAGCAGTACAATATCTGATGATGTTGTCCTTTTGTTGTGTGTCCTATTTTTTTTAAATTGTCACTATGATGAGATGTTGGGCATTGAAATACATGCATGTTCCATCTTTCATCTCTTTTAATATTGACAAGTTTTACTTTGGTGTTCTTCATCACTTTCTTTGATAAACGTCTCTTTTTTTTCTTTTCTTTCTTTGAAAAATTTTGTCTTGTTTTTAAATCTTAAATGTAGTTGGTTTGCTTTTACAGTGTCTTTATTAAAGCCGTGTTCCATTTGGATCAGCTGTAAGAACTTTCAGATATTTTGAAGATCCCAGAGTGAATTATTTTTAATCCAATGACAGAACAATATTAAAATCTACAAATCTTCTTAAGCATATTCTGGTTTCATTGAATGAATTTTTCCTATTCGACTTTGATTTTCAATGTCAGAATATCTTGAAATTTCCACCTTCTGACTTAGATCTGCAAGATTTAATAGAGTAGGTAGCATTTATTGTGTCAGAGGACAGCAGGAAATAAGGAAGAATAGTGTTAGTTTGAGTTCGATGTGTTATAGAGCACAGATTGACATGGTTCTCAAAGTATTACAGCTTAGTTACATACCATGGCTTAGTAAAAAATATCAAGGCTGTTCCAAATGTTTTTCCTGTCTTTTTTTCATTCTGTCTTTCTCTCTTCGTTTCTTTTCTTTTTGTCCATACCAATTGTATTTGATCTACCAAAGATACAATACAGTATATTGTGAAGTTTTCCCTCTCATTGATATTAATTACAACTACACCCACTGTGGACTGCTGTGTCCTGGCCTTTAATGTGTGTTTGCCATGAAGTAGACACATGATTACTGGCTATGTGTACACGAGTTAAGAAACACTCTTGGTGATTTGTAGATCCGTTCTGACAGTGTGTGGTTGGAATCCATCATGTAATATTATGGACCTTCCATATTCTTTGTCAGAATTGGCGCATGTGTTCTTACATCATTTTTTAAAAAATCAAATGTTTTTGTTTTACTTATTTGAATGTATCTGTTTACCTTAAGTGTTTTCAAAGTATAGCTCTAAACATATTATAAACATGACTGACTGTCTTTGTGGCATCCATTTGTACACAACCCGTGTCTTTCAGTCCTAAACAAAAACTATTCTCATTGATGTAAACAAACCATGCCTGGATCTTCTACATCAAATAAAATGTCGAAATTAATTTTATAGTTTGGACTTTCTATTTCCCTTTATTTTTGAGTCCGGTTTTTGTTGTCTTGTTTAGGTGACAGTGGTCATCCCTTATCTTATTTCATTCCTTTTGGTACATGACTGCAGGGTCACAAGTTAAACGTACTGAGTGCTTTTGTACACAAAGGGGGTTTGGGGATCTTGGGTCTTCCTGTACCATAGTGCTGTTATATGTGATGGCCATTGGTTATATTTGTAAGGAGGGATGATATTTTTTGTCATTGTGAATCATCTCTCGGTGGTGTCGATACCTGTTTTGAGAGATGATATTTGTTTTTTGGTGTAAATCATCTCTCTGCTGTTTGTGGTTTGATCTGTTCCCTCTTTTAACTGATTCTGTCATCTTGCTTTCCTCTGGGCTCCTCTATGACCCTCGTGTGTCGTGGGGCCCTAAAACTTCCAATAAACAAACAAACAAATTATTTTTGAGTGTCCGTTTTTGTTGTTGTCTTGTTTGGCTCAGGGTTACAGGTTAAGAGAGCAGGTGTCCTGTCCCTGGTGTCTGCTTCTACTTCTGTTTTTTATTTTACACTGAGGCCATAGCCTTACTTTTTCCTTTCTCTTAAGTGTCTTGCTTTTGTTGTCTTGTTTGCAACTCAGTGCTCATCTTATTTCATGTCCTTATGTACATAACTTCAAGGTCACAAGTCAAACATACTTTAGTACGCAAAGGGAGTTTTAAGATCCTGGATCTTCCCTGACCATTTACTGTAATGGGTGGTTATATTTGAATTATATCCCTTCTTCAATTTTAAGATCCTGGATCTTCCCTGACCATTTACTGTAATGGGTGGTTATATTTGAATTATATCCCTTCTTCAATTATATCGACTGACTCAGTGGAACTGAGTATTACTGTTGATGCGGGCATAATTTAGACACACCAAGAGCAAGTTTTGTCTTGTTGGACCTTTGGGAGCTTCTCTAATACCACCTAATACCACGAGATTTTAGCGTGATGTAGTCAAGCCACTGCTTGAAATGTCTACATTAGGAATGGTATGACCTGACAAAAATGGTTTGTATGGTCTAAGGGCGATAAAAAATAAAGCCATACAGAGTTGTCCCCCTCAGGAAAACTAAAATCCAAAGAAAAGCAGAGTGGTAAAAAGAAGAGAAGCAACTCTCACTCAAGAATATTGAGCTTTCTTTTTCTACAGTTATATCCCTTGAATGGTATGACCAGAAAAAATGTTTCCTATGGTCTAAGGGGAATAAGAAATAAAGCCATAAAGAGTGGTCTCCCTCAGGAAAACTAAAAATTTAATTAAGGCAGATTATTTAAATGAAAAAGAGAAGTAACTCTTTCAAGAATATTGAGCTTTCTTTTTTTAGATATATCCCTTGAATGGTCTGGCCAGACAAAATGTTTCCTATGGCTACTAAGGGGGATAAAAAACAAAGCCATACAGAGTTGTCTCCCTCAAGAAAACTAAAAGTAAAAAGAAAAGCAGATCATTTAAAAGAAGAAGAAAAGTCACTGTCAAGAATTTTCAGCTTTCCTTTTTATAGAATTATACCCCTTGCATGGTATGACCTTACAAAACGGTTCCCATGGTCTAAGGGGGATCAAAAATAGAACCATACAGAGTTGTCTCCCTCAGGAAAACTAAAAATTTAAGAAAATCAGATCATTCACTTACTCTTGCTGCAGAGAATTGCAGGATGGCACGAGGATTTGAACCCTCACAAATCTGTGGGGATTATCATTAAAGGTCCAAAGTTAATTACACCTAGTTAAGGTGCATTTCTAAATATCATACCACAAATCTTTGTCACCTTATGAGAATAGAAAACTAAATAGGTATATTTTATATTTTTTCACTCATTAAAATAGCAAAAAAAAAATGAGGTAGGATTCTTCCACAAAGATAATCTCACTCAAACAGAAAGGGCAAAGTAATTATTTTGAAAGTTTTACATCATCAGGTTCATGGCCAATGCCATTCTTCTCACAGGAATGGCACATCCAAACGTTCTTTAGCTGTATCGAGACTGAAAACAAAGTGTCCAGTTTGTCTCATCGGTGGTAATCAGATTTTTAAAATATGACACAGGAAGTTTATATATCACGATTATTTTGAAAAAACCAACAAACCATTAGGGCATCTTTCTTTGTGTGTAATCTATCGCTGTAAGAGAACCAGAACTGCTAGTCCAATGCAGGAATTTGGAATTGAATGTTTTTTTTGGTTATTGGTGGTTTTAGACACATTCAAAACACAAGGGTCATACAGGACCCCTGGGGAAAGTAGTAAGATGATAATAGATCAAACCACAAACAGAAAAGAGTAAATATATTATTCATTATTGTTTTCTGGGACTATTTTAACCCGTCTATCAATCCATCAATAACATTTACAAGTTGCAATTCTCCTGACTGAGAGGGAGATGGCTTGGTGGTGAGCCTTGTTGACTATGTTCTGGGACTACAATTTGAATTTGTGTCACAAATAACTAATAACACTCACACACTGATCAAAGCTTGCCTGTCTGCCACAGCCTTTAACTGTCAACTTCACCACAACAAATGGGATGTTATACATAATAGCAATATCATAATTTGTAAAAAAAACAAACAAACAAAAAACACCATGCCCCGGAGATACTTTTCAGATTTCAAATTCATCTATATTTATTTGGTTCTGTCACGGGTAATACAATGAATTGGTATGTGTAATAATAAAGACAGAATTGGCAAAATATCACACAAGTTGGCAGGAGAAGGTTTTAAATCCAGTCTATTTCAAAATGCTGGAACCTAAAACTAAAAAGCAATGAGTTCAATCCATGATAGGAAAGTTTCAAACTGACCAAAATTTAATAACCTCTGAAACGTTCTGCTGGAATATAAACAAAACAGTTTAAGGTCCTTCTAAAGAAGAATTCTGGCCTTCATCTTTCAGGATTTGATAAGGACTACAAAAAATTTAAAAAAAAAGGATAGAAAAAAAAACCCAACCCAAAAACAAATGATACCCATTCAACATCATGAAAAGAAACAAACTCAAACTTGGAAGGACAGATCACAAAAAATGAAAGGGAGAATATTATGATTGTTAAAAATTATGTACACATTTCTTAGGCCGAACAAATGATTTTCCCAACCTCACTTGCATGCACCTAACCACACATGAAACCAAATCACAAGCATCAAAACATGCGCACGCACACGCACACACACACATACACTCACCACACACCTGTCAGTTAAACTTAATTACCAAGGAAATTTGTCATTAATTTTTTTGTGGTTTTGTCTTACAAATTTCAGGTGTGAGGAGATTCTCAAATGCACACAAGGATTCAGATAAATGATAAGATACCTTGAATTATTTTCTTTGTTTGTTTTTTGTGTGTGCAAAGGGCTCGAGTCCACTATATTATCTTCTTATTCAGTACGTTCAAAATTTGCTGTTGATTTTTACTGACAGAAATATGAACAGTCAGGGAAACTTAACAGCATTGAAAGAGTCACATTTTTGACAACCCCTGGTAAGATGTGAAGAAAGGAACATTGAAGACGACTCGGCTGGTACAAAACGAGAGAGGTTTAGATGGCCAGGCCAAACACGCTGACGATACAGAACATGGTCTTGTTCTCCCACCTCACTGTGCAGCTTCCTGTAAAAGTGGTTCAAAGGTCACAATGGTCATTACAATTAATGAATACATTTAAGACACCACAATGAGGTCTAATTATTAAAAGGAAGAAATTAGTCTTTCTTTGAAAATCAGAATTGGGAGAACAAGTTTGTTGTAAAAGCAAACTTCACATATTTACACAAAAAGTGTCAGAATAAATTTTTAATTTCAGTAAAATTAGGACAGCCAGCGAGGTTACTATTGCCCCTTTCAGTTCTCTGGCAATTTTTAAAATGTATTTATTTATTTTTTTAAATTCAACACAATCACAATCAGACAAATATAACCACTCAATAAGTCTCGTAGCTCGATAAGCCCTACCCGTGGCTTCACAGCCCCTTAAAATTTGTAATTGCACAACCGTCATTTTAATCACACTAAAATATTTCAATCTCTGACTAAGACAGTTACAGTTAACTCTTAAACTGTTCAGTGCCGCTCACTGCGTCAAAAAGCATTCCGCTTAACTGTTCGGTGCCGCTCACTGCGTCCGAAGTAGATACCACACTAAATTAATGAAAGAATAAAAGTACGAGGCTGTAACCCGGATGTTATGGTTTCCTTCGCTTACTGAACGTCTTACGAAGCAGTGAGAGTCAAATTTGACCGCAGTTTATAAGTTGTTGATTTTTGCTGTTTTTTTAACGAGTTGGTCGGTCGCCAGGCATACCGTAAATAATAATGTCGAGAATAAAGTAAAGTTGTTGTAAATTCACTGTTTCTAATCTAACTATAATGATATTTTCTTTGAAGAATTGGATTCTGTTTTTGTAACTAAAATTAGATTACTGAATAAAGTTTACATTGAGATCTAATTATTGGGATTGAAATGCGGGTCTATGTGTGATGATTTTAGGGGCTAAATGACGCATTCTTTGCTCTTTCTCCTTCGATAATACCACAGTTCCTCTCAAATTCCACGCTGAATATCATTTCCTTACAGTCTACAAGCTTTTCCCTTCAATTTGATATAACATACAGCATTGTTATTTCATTTTGACGTTTTTATACTGCGTTTTAAACAACTGTGCCCATTTTCGAAAATTATCAAGGGAAAAAAACCCAAAAAATGGTGAAAAAAAAAAATCAGTCAAAGAGTAAAAACACTGTCTGTTTCCCTGTTTATTGAAATGAATAACAAGTTGGGAAAAAAACCCAACAAGTCACATTAGCTGTAAAATACCCTAAGATCTGCATCTCAATTTGCATAAATCCACTGTCCCTGGCTGCTTTTCCACACGGGTAAGAAAATACAACCTGTAACAGGAAGACCTGAGAGACCTTTAATGACTTATCAAAACACATAAATCCCTATATGATATGTGAGGTTACCAGAGATGCCAACCCAACATTTGGCTCAGAGTAAGTTTAGACACCAGCCACTATGATTGACAAGCCCAAAGAGTAACTTTCTCGGACGCACAATGGGGAGTGTGGCAGGGGGCAATAATACATTAAAGTTTGATTTCTTGCCAATAAATTAATCAACCAACATGTAGTACCTACTTTATTTCTATTTTTTATGCCAGCAACAATTAATGCTCATATTAACATAGCCTCCGTAACATTATCTCCCATTAGAAAAAGATAGAGGCAGATCGGAATAAGACACTGCTTTTGCTTTCGGTCTATGGATTTCTAAGTGTGTGAATAACAAATCGTATCAAACACTCCTCTATCCCCCTTGTGTGTTATGGGACCCTCAAATCCCTTACATCTAAAGAAAGAAATGCGAAAGTGGTCATCCGTGATCACAAATTTGGAGTATCCCCTCAAGGATAGATAAAGGAAGAGAACTTCACTTCACGGATTACAAAGTCAGCACTGATCTACCATTGATCGCACAGCCGCTAGAGCTCACCCACGCTATGAGATAGATAAGGACAACATTTTATAGTCAGTAAAACACTTTCTGTGGGTTGTGTAACATTGGATAGAAAAAAACTTCTTTGGTGGAAAATGCATGGCTCTCTATGAAAAGAAAAATTGAAACGGCATTTAGACGTTTCAAAAGCAAGCCATATTTTCTTGAAGCAAAGAGAAAAAAAAAAGCTTGAGAGGACTTACTGTTGTCATTTCTAATTGCTTGCCTTGCTAGGAACCATTTAACTAATCTGAATAATCTATTCAGCTGAACAGCTTCTGTAAGTGTAAAAGGTGGCACGCTGGACCGGCAATGTAAAGATTCTTGGCTCAAGTACCCTTCAAGGTGACCAACAGTTTGAAAAAATTTTAGTTTTCATATTTTTATTTATTCACCTTTATCTGTGGATTCATCTTATCCCTTTCATGACACTGTACTCACACAACTATTTGCTTTTTTTATACCTAATTAAAAAAAAAAGCCTCCCTAAGTCCAGCAGGGGGGTGGGGGGGGGGGGGGTGAAGGGGGGATGCTCACCGTCTGTGGAATTGTCCCAGAAACAAGAGCTGGCTGTGTGGAGACCTGCGCCGTTCTTCTGCATGATCACACAGGTCACTGTGGATGGGGATATCATTTAGAAGAAAAAAAATAATTAAGTTGATAAAAATGAAAAAAATGATCTCTCAACATTATAGACGAAGTGCAAAAGTAAAAGACTTAAGGTTTACAATGGGGATATTTGCTGACATTTTTCGATAACTATTAAAACAAAACAAAAAAAACAAAAAAGAAAGACAAGGAAAACTTTACGTGGTGAACATGAACAAAATAAACATTTTACACTTGAAGTGAAAGCGTCAACAGTAAAACGTCAGGAAAAGCATGGTTTTATAATGATAGCAAATTTATCTGGACTCCATTGTTTCAACTGAACATGACTTTTTCCTGAATTTAATTATGAAATTGACCACCCCAAGAGTTTGATGGCAAGCTGGAATTCAACGAATGCATGTTGCACTGTTGGAGTGTTGGAGGGTTTAGAGTATCATTGTAACTGTCATAGTGATGTCCTTGAAGAGTTTCCCTGGCTATATATTTATTCAATTTGTTAGCTTATGTCATGACAGGATAGATTATCAATGTGATGGGTATATAGATATACAGGATGATTACAAAAGAATACAGCAAAATCATTACACATTATTTTCCTGTCTAAAGCATTTGAATGGAATGAATCGGTGGTTATTTTGATCGAGCTGTGATCCAAGTTTGATTGGGTGTCAAGCTCACAGCTGTTGGCAGTTAAATTTTTGGCGACACTGAATTTTGGGAAGAACAGTCAAAATGAAAATGCCACAGGGATGGATTTTGAAGAGAGGTGGTAAAGGCCTTTTTCTCTCTTTGTCTGGCCTACCAGATCCCCGGAGCTCACTGTCACCTATGTGTGAATTTTTCTTGTCCTGGAATGTCATTAAAAGCCGCATTTTAAGTTCCGCTACTTCCTGAAGTGCCGTAATTCTTGGACTATAAGCCGCAACTTTTTTCTCTTATCGTCGACCTTGCGGCTTATAATGCGTATCAGCTTATGTTAGAGGTTTTTTGTCGGTCGGTCGTCTCGGGTGGTAAAAGTTCACTTCGTCTACACTATTTGAAGGGCTTATTTTTGGTCCAGTGCCAAAACTAAAGGATGATTTAAATAAATTGAGAAAATTTGACTAATTTTTTTTCCGGTGGAGAACGTGCGATAGGCTAGATGGTCTATGAGTTTTCAGATTCAACAGTCAAATACAACTTCCGGAAACTGGTCAAGTATGTAACATGAAATGCCGTACGGTTACCATAACTTGAGTGTTTAGGAAGGAAGAAACACTGTACAACCGCCATAAATCGGGTGAGTTGAGTTTGTTTGTTTTAGGGCAACACGACACAAGAGGGTCATAGAGGCACCCGAGTTAAATTATATCACCCTACAGCACCTTAATACTTGGAACTCTTTTCACACGCAAAAACAATTAATCACTCTCGCTGTGAGAAAACTTTTTTCTTTCTTCTAAAGTCAGGGGTTGTGGCTTATGGTCAGATGCGGCTTATAGTCTGTAAATTACAGTATAAATGATTTGAAAGATTGGGTGTTAGCTGCATCGACAGTGTGGACTGAAATGCTGGCGCATCTGGGAGGAATTCTCTATTGGCCTGATGTTTTCCTCCCTGACGGTGGTGGCCACATTTAGCAATTATTATAAAACATGAAATGAAACACATATGTTCGTACTAGAGGCTTGTAATATTAAAATTTTTTAAAACAGGCGATTTTTTTCTGAATCACCCTGTACTTAAAGGGTTTTCCCAGCTATATTGTTAAAAGGAGGTAGCGTATCATTGCAAGGGACGTACCTTTATGGGGTGAGGCAAAAAAAATTCCTGTAGCTAGAGGATTAAAACGGATAGAAGTACTCCTGCTATCCACATGAAATTTGACATCTAAAAAAAATTTGTGAGCAAAATCTCATGACCATGGGTTTATTGCTTACTGAATTATATTAATTAACACTAAACCCTGTGAAATAAAGCAAACCAATTGTTTCCAAAAGCACGGATTGATTTACAGCCATGAACCTTAAATGGATTTCACAGCCTGAACTCAGTTCTGTGCAGATCAAACGCTTTACACTGTGAGGCCTCTATGTTTTTCTACCTTTGATAGGAAAAACTGACATTACTTTCATTGACATTGCCAAAACTAAGGTGACCTCATAAAGTTACAGACCTGCCATCCTGTTCATAGTTCAGCCTTTTAATTTTTTCATATTTTTGGCCACTTATCTCATCATTTTTTCCTAATTTAATGAGAAACGTCATCTTTTCAAAGAATCGATTGACCTAGGACTCAAACGATGAAGGAACACTTGCTGATGTCATATAAAAATACAGGAATGAACCAGAAGGATGCAACTCATCATCATATTTTGTCCCATCAATACTGGACCCATTCCATTGCTTCAGGGGTGCAGGACCAGAGATCCTCATCTGTACAGTGTGGTCCGTGTTGGCAATCTCTCAGGACGTGCTCCAGATTTTACACTGGGGATCCACAACTGCATGCCGTGCTGGTTTCAGCTATAGCCCCCACTGACTTAAGGATAATGCTGTTCTTCCAAGCTTTGCTCTTGCTCTGTTCAGTGTTACCTATTCATTTCTAGGGAGCTTGGTCCAACAAGGCAGTCCGTTCTTGGGGTCCTGTATAGCTGTATAGCCTCATAAGTATGGTTGTCCCACTCCTCCCACGAGAATATTCTGAAGGTAGCTGCACTATTGAGGTGAATGCTTTCTTCTGTCATGAAGCTCTTCTTTGAGTTTAGTCACACTATTGAAATATAATTGATCAAGTCAGAAGTAAAAAATTAGAAGCAAAAATGGCATAGTTTTTTTTTTAATTAACGTCAAAGCAGGAGAACCTTTTTTTTGGCCTCACCCAACATACGTGAAAAGTTACCCCAGTAGTTTAATTTCAACATCTTAATTGTATGTTATGAGGGGACAGTGTATCATTGTGATGGACATACCGATATACTTGAAGGGTTTCCCCAGCTTGGTGAGCTGGTTGAGGCACTGCTCCACTACATTGGAGGTCCAAAGGTTGACCTTGTTGTGCTGGTAGCCGTTGCCCCCAATGGCGCCCTCCACCGCCTCTTTGATGATGTTGGTCACTTCGTCGACGACGAAGGCCGTCTGGGGAAAGGTGGCCATGGAGACAGGTTTGTCAGCATTCATGTCACAGTAAAATTAAAGGAAAGATAAATTCCCAAAAGAGATATTTATCCCTGGCTTTAGAGTTTGTCCTACGGGAAGACTGGGACGACCTGTGTCTCAGTCGTATTGCAGTGTCAAAGTGTGATTGGTAAGACAGTGCTTGCTGGCAGGTAAATAAACTGAAGCCAAACGGCATGGGAATCTGATGTCTTACAGATTTCATCATCAGGGCAGTCACAATGAATGTTTGCATGCATTCAAACATTGATGGAAAACAGGTTACAGGTTTATGCAAGCCGTTTCTTCTGATGTAACGGGCCATGGGCATGATATAAACAAAATTATTTGAATTATCAGTACTATTATCTTTTTATCATCAAAGCATCACTAAGTAAAGGTAAAAAAAAAAAAAGAATTGACAGAGCAAACAGGTTACATAATGGCTGATCAAATGCAGTAAAACTGTGTCGAAGATAAGGATCAAATACATGTACACATGAGGGATAAGTAAGCTGTTGTTTTTTCTTAAATTTCAGAAAAATAATACTGGTGACATTCCTTCTTCTAATTTTTAGTTTATATCTATAATTGCAACAACAATGAGTTTTTTCAAAGAAGAAATCACTCTATCTAGTAGGTAAGTTTGCCATAATGATAAAAGAAGGCTTTTCTGTGCAACTCGGCTTACAGAGGAACCTCATTTAACTGGAATTACATTTATACACTAATTGTCAACTTTACAATTGGTTCAGAATTAGAAAGTTATCATTTATAGGAATACACAAGCAATGTATAAATTGACAACCAGCAGAAACACTGACTTGCAAATCTATAAAAAAAACAAAAAACATCCATCACAAAAGATAACAATAAATAATGGAGACAAAAAGTTTGTGGAGGGCAGGAGAAGCTGGTGCACTTTGTAACAAGGGCCACTTCAGTTAAAACGCTTTAGTCCAAAAGTTGAGGGGTTGGGGAGGGTGTTCATCGATGAGGACCAACTGATACTTTGTAGTACCTAAAAGATCTCTGACTCCAGTCCTAGAATTTTGCTATGGACAAAGAGTGACGAATTACAGATGTTAAGCACTGTAGCAACTACTGGGATATACATTTAGATTGTTATTGTCATGGGGTGACGCTTATGTTCCCGTATTACAAAGAGCATTAGTTTCCCCTGCATGTCTTTCAGGGACAATCACACAGGTGATTACAAAAAAAAAAAAAAAAAAAATGTGACCCAAATCATAAAGTGCTGTAAACTTTGTGGACATCACAACACCAAAATCAAAATATGAACACACCATTACTAGATGATTTATAACATGTGAATATAATTTAGAAAAAAAAAAAATCAACTTAAACACTCCAACACAGCAATAAACTACATGCACATTAGCGGAGCAAGGCTTTCTAATTCAAAGAAAAAATCATTATCTCAATTTTCCTGCAACTGGGTGGTGAAATGATGAAAATTAGGTCAATATCACAAGGAAAATTATACAGAGGAACTGCCTTCCGTCAACAAGTTTTTACTGAAAGTGACGGGCATTGGGTCTGACAACGTCTGTTCACCTCAAGGGAAGTTTCAATTTGTAAGTTTTAGTCCATTGATGTCAATCTGATAATTTCAGAGCAACAAAATTTTTACTGAAGAACCTCTTGTAATTCAAATCATTTCTCACCAAAGTGATGCGTTTCAGCTCCATTTTAATTCTTGAGAAAATTTAAACATACACTTTCACTTGAAATAGAAATGAAAAACCACTAAGAAGTTTGACTAGTCTTTGCAACTAGACAAAAGCCTGGTTTACGTTTGAGGTTTCATCAAACAAGATTTCGCTTTATCAATATCTGTCTTACGTTCCACAATCAAGTTACTTGTAAGATTCCTACCTTTGCAACAGACAGACAGAGCATAGGCAAGAAAAATGGTTGTTGTACCTAAAACTCTCTGCATAAAATGTGGCTGTTTATATCTTTCGAGTTGGTTAACCAAACTCAGCATAAGTATTAGAGGCATCTCATCACAACAAAATTCACACAAGCAACACAGACAAAATAATGGAAAATAAACCAGACAAAAAATGGCTGAAAAACGAAAAAAAAAAAAAAATCACTCCTGAAGTGAAAATTCCAACACCAAAAAAAAAAAACCCCAAACAAAAAAAAAAAAAAAAGAACTCTAGAAAAAAAACAAAAAACAAAAAAGCACCAGCAACAATCAAATGTTTGCAAAATAATACAAAATCCTTTATAATGAGGATGCTTGAAACAATTTGCAGACAGCCAAAAAAGCTCTCTGGAAACTCTTCTTTCTTTAACTCACCATCTGTGGACAGACAATTCATCAGGGTGAAAGAAAATGAGTCATTTGAAACAAAAACTGACACAGGGAAAAACACTCAAAATCTTCAACAATTTCATATTCATTCAATTTTTTGTTCACCATTGCACAAATTAGGTATTTTATTTTATATACATAAAACTAACCAAAAATAAATCTACATAATACAAAAGGTAGAGGTATGAAAATGTAGAACATCACATGAATCCCTAAAAGGTATATACAGCATAGCTACACACAAAATATTATCCCCCCCCCCCCCCCTACAAAAACTACCTTTAAAAAAGTGGTCATCATTATCTTTTGAAATATCTACAAATACCAACAACTAAGCTTCTATAAGTTTATAAAAATAAACAATTTTAATCACAAATGTGGCATTTCTAAGGCAAAGTCTTTTTTCATTCAACCATTTCATTAATTTACTTTTTAAGTCTGATCTTAAAATGGCCAGGCATACATGCAGATACAAATTCGCTGTTGAAAAAAAAAAAAGATCCACAACCGTAAACTCTGAATAACCTTGAAGACCCTTTGAACCAACTAAATTAGAAAGATAAAACAAAAAGGAAGGCTTGAAAAGGAAACTAGGTGTTCTTTATTTATTTCTTCTTTTCTAAAATGAAATAAAAGTTGTAAGAAAATCTAAGTGCAGTAGTATCTAAAAGATGAAAGAGCTAAAACTTCTGTTATGATGAATAGAGAGCAAATCAATTGTCCCAAGACAAACAAGATCATAAAATCAAAAAATTTCGAAGACTTGATCACCCATTTTAGAAAAGTAAAACTTGAAAAAAGCGAGTTTTCAAAATTCATCGTGTTTGATTTTAGATGAAATTGAGGCAACTGCCCATGAAAATTCTACACCTCTCTTTTAATGTCCTTTTTAGAGAAGGCATATAAGGATGAGAGTTCCAAGAAAACAAGCAAGAAACTTGCTAGAACAATTCAGTTTGGGACACTGAATATTTCACGAGGAACAGAATTGAATGAACGTGGACCAGGTGTACTTGTTAACATTGAAAATAGAGTGTCAGAGTGTTTTGAGTGATAGTAAGTAACTGAAGATAGAAGACATTATTTGTTGAAGAAAATCATGTTTTCATGGTCCTGAAGGGATTGTGATAAGGCTGGAGACCACACTGCACTGCCTTGTAGATCCAGATTTGAGAAGAGACTTTAATTCTCCCTTCATCCTTTTGACACTATCAACTATCTACCTTCTACTTCTAGCTTTGCGTGTTATAAGAAAATAAAATAATGAAATACCTGAGCCATTATATTAAAGGAAATTTCACTTATTTTTTTCTCTTCATGGATTAACAAAAGAGTGCCATGACGATAACTTAAAAAAATGAATTAATCTTCTACTGCATGCAGTATTTTCATTCTTACCTCCTGAATACAAAGGATAAGAAAAAATAGTTTTGAAATACAAAACATAAAAAATTATCAAATATCATTTTCATCCAGGGAAGATTCTGGGGTTTTTTGGGGGGGTTTTTTTCAACTTTGATTTGATAATAAGAGATAGAAAGTCTGAGAAAAAAATCTAATAATATCAATAAAAAAGAAACCAAAACCAGCAAATTATAAAACAAGGCTTTTGTTTTCAGAACATAGTATAGGCTTACACAATAAGAAGCAACCGCAAATCTTCTAATATAATATTATAAAACAAAACAAAAAAAAGAGCAGATAAATCTTGACCCTACCAGAGACATTTTCACAGAGAGATGATTTACAGGGGAAAAAAATAGCATCTCTCACAGATAAGTGACAAAGAGATGATTTATATGGGAAAAAAAGTCATCTAAAAAAAAAAACCCCACAAACTTTTCCATTTCTTAACTACGTACAAAATAACATGAGAGACGAAAACATGGCATTTGTTGTGGAATTGGCGTCAATGCTGAAGAGCAAAATCCTGCTTGGATTTTAGCATCAAACTTTTTTTCTTTGAACATGATTGGACTTTGAACCTCCAAAAAGTCAAAACTAATAAAATGACCTATCCTAACATGTATTGTATTTCATAAACCGCCAAGGAACATGGCAAGGTTTTCATCACAATTACTTATATATACAGGCAGGTAGTGGTCAGCATTTAAAGATAGCATGGCTTTATTGTATATCTTGATTTCCTCTCAGTGAATTCCTCTGCAAAGAAACGGTGCTGGTTGAATAGGATTTTTGATGAATAAAAGTAGTACCTCGGTAATATGTAGCTGCAAGACACCATTTATTTGTTACGTAGAAAGTCAAAGTAGAGTATTAGCCTTTGACCTTTACTAATCCCCTTAGCCTTGGTAAATTTACGTCTAACAAGGCGTGTCATCCTAGGTGTGAAGTGGACCTAGGCCCCTATAATTGACTGTTGGCAGAGCAAAATTTGTGGCAATTTCAACAAAATTTTAATTTTGTAGCAATTTATTCAACAGAATATTTGACAGATAGTACAAAATTGCGGTTTAAAGAATTATCTTCCCATCAAACTAATCTGAAGCAAATCAAATGACAAAATGGATTCATTAAAATAAAAAAAAAGACAGGAATTTGGGGTTCCAAACAGATCCGAGTCTATGACTCATTTTGACTTGAAATAAATATTCAACTCAAGTTTCCAATATCATATAAATTTAAACAGCGCATTCAGGCTTCATTTACCTCTTCTCCAGACTGAAAATCATCCATGATTGTTGAGGGTATTGAACGTGGGAATTCAAAGTGTTTAGGATAATTTTATGTTGTCTGCTCCTTCTCAGTCTGTCTCGATGACAACCAAATCTCACAGGAAGAGAATGTACGAGATTGTAGGAAGCATTCATCTAAGGGAGACTATTCACAAAATACAAAGTGTAACCACACTCCGTACATAATAATATTGTCAAAAGTTTAAACACTAAAACTACCCATTCTCTTGGTATGTAAAATGAGTTTCATCTCCCCGCACAAGATGGAATCCTTCAAATATTTTACGTTTCAGGATATGAAATGTTGTTCCAAAAATACCTTTTTCACCAAGCCATAAATCTGTATCTTTGTGAGAAAATGGGTAAACCCCAACTAAAACAAACAATCCAAAACAAAACAAAAAAAACACACACACACACAACCCACAAAGCAACAACAACAAAAACACAAATAACCCAACAACAAAACAACAGCAAAAGCAAAAAACACGAGAACAACAACAAAGAACAACAACAAACGAACAAAACGTAGGTAGGTACATATGCAGCATTATTTAAGAAAGAAACCAGACACCAGACACATGTAAAGACATATAGACGTACTGGCCTAAGGTCCTGAAGGAAAATGCAGACAATTGTCATAGTGATAAGGAAAGAAACACAGTGGTAAACTTAACAATTAGCAACCTTGCAGCCCAACACTCTCCTGCTTTGCCGCCTTATGATCGGGGTGTGTTTTGGGCTTAAACCCCCCACACTTGTCTTCAATGAGGTGCACAAGTATAGTACACTTGTCTTCAATGATCTGCACAAGTACAGTACACTTGTCTTCAATGATCTGCACAAGTACAGTACACTTGTCTTCAATGATCTGCACAAGTACAGTACACTTGTCTTCAATGATATGCACAAGTACAGTACACTTGTCTTCAATTATCTGCGCAAGTACAGTACACGACTTGTCTTCAATGATCTGCAAAGTGTCAAGCTATATAACCTTTTGAACAAAATGTGATTGGTTAATCCATGTAGACAAGTAAGTAGTAAGCACAGCTAGTGAGATCAAGCAACTATGAGCTTAATTTGTGTCTAGAAAGGTGACACCAGTATCGGAATGATTTCAGACCACTGTTCCTGTCAAATATATAGCAGTGGTCATCAGCATTGTCCCCTTGGGTAAGGCACTTTAGCCCTATGACCTCATCAAATCAGACACAGATATCAAGCTTAGAGGTCCCCCTGGTAATATACAATACTGTCTCTCTCTGACAATACTCTCACACGGCATTGTGCCCTTAGGTAAGGCACTTTACCAAACAAGCAAGGCACTTTACCGCAAAATGATTGTACTTTGTAGTTCAATAATCAATAGTCAATTTTAAAATCCGATGGCATTGACATACGTGTATTTAATCAAGCTACATTCCATTTCTATATCTCCGTTTCTAGAAAATCCAGAGTTAAGTGGTTTGCTTGTTACACCCACGAAATGCTGCACATTACATGATTTCATAAGGGCTGCTGCTTAACCAGAACGCATTGTCAAGTTATTGGCAGAAAGAGAAAGAGGGGGTGGGGGGTGGGGATGAAGAAGTAGACATAGAGGAAGAAAAAGAAAAAGAAGAAGACAAAGCAGAAGAAGAAGAAGAAGAAGAAGAAGAAGAAGAAGAAGAAGAAGAAGAAGAAGAAGAAGAAGAACAAGAACAAGAAGAACAAGAAGAACAAGAAGAACAAGAAAAAGAAGAACAAGAAGAAGGAGGAGGAGGAGGAGGAGAGAGAAGGAGGATGATGGTGATGATGACAATGGATAGTGATGATGGTGATGATTATGATGATGGTGATGATGGTGATGATTATGATGATGGTGACGATGATGATGATGATGATGATGATGATAATGATGATGTTGATGATATTGATGATGATGGTGTTCATGATATGATGACTACGATGATGATGCAATAATGATGATTATGATAGTGATGAGAATGATAATAATGATACTAATGCGGATTTGAAAAAAACCAACAAGAGAGAAATGATTATTCAAATGAATAATTAACTTCTCTGTGGAGTCTTCATAACATTAGAAAAAATATTTTATTTATACGGTCAAGACATCCAAGATAAATATGGTATAAATTCAAATAGATGAATAAATAAATGAGCTGATAGCAAAGCATCGTTTCAAGAGAAATAAAGGGATGGAAACAGTAAAGATACGTAAGCGACAATCAAAGACGTTACCACAGATCATGAGGACATTTGTCAGTTTCTTGTGAAAGCACGGGATGTGTAAAGAGATTTCAAAGCCATTTGAATTAGACAATAATAAATGGATCAATTAAAAAATAGGTGTAGAGATCGTAGAGACAGAATATATGAAATGGAGAAGTAAAAAAAAATTGATTTTGATCAAAGAAATTCATACATACATTACATAGTATTATAGGTTGTTAACATGTCATTTTTACAGGTATCATGTCTTTGTCAGATTATGTCTTCCCCAAAATGCTTTATAACAACTTTTTCTTCTTCTTTTTTTTTAAAGCTTTGCATTTAGAGGAATTAATTGCCTATGAGCTCTTCTTAACATGTTATGTTATATTAAAACACGCTGTGTTGTGGTTCTATTCTCTCATCTTCTTGATAAAAAAAGAAGATTTTGTTGTAGGTATTTGTCCCTCCTATTTGATTTCTAATTTTCAAGTAATTTTACTCAGCGGGAAACGAATGCTCACTGCTTGGTCATTATACTGACTGAGCTCTCGGATCTCCTTTAAGAGTAAACAAACCAATCCCACTCAAGGCTCTAATATATCATAACCTAAACTTTAATATGATCTAAGATCTGTTGCTGGAGCGAGTACATGCAGCTGTGGATCCCCAATGCAGACAATGGAGAAAATCCCCAGAGATTGCCAACATGGACAACACTGCGCAGACCAAGACTTCAGAACCTGCACCCCTGAAGCTGGAGGATGGGTTCAGCATTGGTGTAACAAGCTGTGATGAAGATTATATGTAAAATACACATACATAGGTTTACAGCTCATAAAGTCAATCAGACACAATTGATTTTTAATTTTAAATCTAGACCTCAGCACTCATTCTTTAATTAATAAAAAGAGTGTAATTGTACCTGTTTTCAAAATCATGAGGTCAGAGTTCGCCACCCCTCAAAGTCTCCAGGTTAAAGTACATCAAACTAGATCTTATTTTCCCCTTACAAACATCCAACTAAGCTCTTTAAAGATCACATGATTTTGCTTGTTTATCTCAAAGGTTACGAGACAAGTTGTATAGTATCAGTTTAAGTAACTCTTATAAATTCATGTAGCCGTTCAAAGAACAATAGTTGTTTGATTTTGAAAACAGTCACTTACCACCACCCCCCTCACCTCCAAACCTCACCCTCACCCCTTTAAAAAAAAATAAAAGGGGCAAAAACTTCATATTAAAATCAAAATCTGTAAACAGAAATAAAAGATTTATGACATAATGATGAAAAACACAAACGTGTTAAAACAGAATTTTTATCTTTTTCCTTCATAAATAATTGACTAGAAACAAGACGTACACAAGCAAGTGAATGTAGTATATAAAATACCAGTCATATCTTAATTCAAACAGGAGATGAGAAAATACATAAGTCAAACAGTGTAACATCATGCAAAATCATTTAAAAAAAACACAACTTTCTGGAACTGGTGGAAAGGTGGGACTGTATGTACTATATGTACTGTAACAGCCATTTATAACAAACAGTAAAACAAAATGGTTAGCTGTGCCCTTGCAGTTTTATGCTTGATGTGCTCTGGTTTGTGTTGTGTAGTCACATTTAGTCTTTTTCTGTTAAACATATGAACGTACTTAAAACAATAAAACCTGGAAACAAAATTTGCCTCTAACATTTAAAAAAAAGCCTTAAGACAACAGTACCCATGCAACCAAGTGTTAATGCTAGAATATCAATAATAATAATAATAATAATAATAATAATAATAATAAAAATAATGATAAATAAATAAATAAATACATAAATAAATAAATAAATACATAAATAAATAAATAAATACATAAATAAATAAATAAATAAATAAATAAATAAATAAATAAATAATATACAGTTTTTACATAGCATATAAACGTAAATTAAAAGCAAAATGAGACAGGATGATTCACAAAAAAAACATTTCATCAACAGAATGAAAATCAGGACAATGAAAGAAATGGATAATCTAACAATACAAAGGATACGAGTCACTATGATTTCTCTGTTTACAAAGTTCAACATCCATCAAGTAGACGGATCAATTTCATACGTATCTCTTTTCACTTTTACGGATTATTTCGGTTCAATATGTTCCTTCAGCTTCTTTATTTTTTACAAGTAAAACTGAGTTTCAACGACACAATCAACAGCTTTCTGTAAGATATAATTATCTCTATTTTTTACCTTTCCAAGAAAATGTTTTTTTGTGGTGATAAAGTGGGTCAAGATAAGCTAATGTATGCATATAGTTCTAATTTAGCCAAAATGTGGAGATCTCCACTTTTCACCTTTCCGAGAAAATAATTCTTGCAGTGAAAAAGCAGGTCAAAATTAGCTAAGGTACGTGTTTAGCTCTAATTTGGCCCAAAGTAGAGATAATGATGTGTATAATCTGAGATAAGCCATGCATGTAAACGACAACCTTCTAGTCATCATCACTGCCACAAAGGCAGCTCATATTATTTTACATTGAAGGTGATGAGATTATGTTGCTGATAATCAAAGCCATACATTATAAAGCCATCATATAAAGAGAAGAATGCTATGTGCCTTGTGACACGATGATAATGCTGAGACATATCGAGTAACAAGATTCACATGGATAAGCAGGAAATAGATGTGTGTAATGTAATGTGTTCCCATGTGATGAAAAGCACAATCAATGATTACATATAATCAATGCTCTGTTTGATAAAACATTTCCAAGCAAGGATTCATATATATACAAAGGATTATTCTCTGAATCCATAAATATATATAAATATATTTATATAAAATTAAATTAAAGTGTAATTTTTTAATTCTTGGACAGTTACAATCATTTTCTTTCCCTTCAAGCTCAGTGATCAAAAGTCCTACTATTTTCACACAAGGCTCTTCTCCATTTCTTTAACAAATGTAAATCATACTTTTGATAACTCTGAGAAACATAATAAGCTACAAGAAAAAGGATAAAAATAGGAGAGATTCTATTAAGAAACATTTATTCATGGTCACAAATATCATCTTAATGCCTAAGCTTCACAATACATCTTCTCAGGCAAACAAAACAAGTGTTCCACAGATAACGAAACACACAGTCTGCTGTGTATGTTACAATTTTTTCTAACAGAGACAACATTGTCTATCACTGAGCTTTTTTCTGTCTTGGGAAGGATGAGGGAAGTTGGGTAAAGCACATTACTCGAAAGAACAGCGTACTTCCTGCTGAGCAGAGGGTGACGTTTGTAAGCATGAGTGTATTTGTCACCATACTCCCTGCGAAGCAGAGTGTGACGTTTGTGAGTGCGTTTGTGTCTGTAAATACAGAGTTAGTATTTGTTTGTGTCAATGATTAGCATAACGGGCAGGGTCATATCGGTTGAACCGAGACAAAATACAGGGAAGAACCTTCACGAGCACTATTTCTGTCAATTATCAAACTTCCAACTACCGTGTCAATGAGTATTTTGATTCTGAATCTGTAATATTTGTAATGTAGCTTTCTCTTTTTATAAGGCTTAAAACTGAAAAAAAAAAATGTCTTCACATGCTGGGGTTGTGAATATTTTTCAAACAATTTTGAACCTAGAACCCTCGTGATTGAATCAAAATCACCAAGACCCTGGAGCTCTGCTCTGTGTGCTAAGAAACTCTTTTGCCTTCACCTGTACCGTGACTGAGTTAGACAGTAACAAAATCTTCTTACAGTTGTCTCAGAGTGCCTCAGAAATTGGGAAGAGATTTAAATCCCCTTAATTTTGATTGATCTTTACATGATGTATAATTTGTTTTTCTTACTCTTTTGATCACATACTTTCGTAATTGTCTTAATAAGTTTTGTTTCGTTTTGTAGTCCACATCCCTTCATACCGCCTTAGCAGTGTCACTGGGAAAAACTCTGGATCACAAGAAATGAAGACAGGCAGATGGGGTATTACTTGATCTTAAGCTAAAAAATAGTTGCTGTTGCCTTGGTGGTATCTGCTCATTGAGAAAGACCAATGAGCCGATTTACCACCGGGCGGCGTCTTAAAAAGATAAAGTTTAATTCACAGTTCAAGCGTTTCAAGACAACCATCACACAATCCATCTGACCAGGAATCAAAGGATGTTTCATATCATTTAACAAATCCACGAGAAATCATAACACACAAATAAAGCACAGAGGGAATAGGCACCAAACAGCTTGGATAAGGTGGAACAAACATTGCCGAACAACACAGAGGAGAGTAAAGACGCATAGCAGATTGATTGTAAAAAATGCACTTCAATGTCATTAAAGCATCTGATATGTTTTTTTCTTCTTCCCAGAATTAAAGCTCGATCAAGTTATAGATAAAGTTATATTCATACCAAAGTGGGCATTTTTAAAAATCATCATCAAATACATTAAAATGTAGGCTTCTTATCCTTTAAGCCTCAAACACATAGTGTTTTGTAGCTTCATCATAACATGTAAAACATGAAAAGATTGTAATATCCTCTGG
>JBCIKM010534442.1:4551-14578 GCA_039654465.1 Melibe viridis | reverse complement strand
CCAACCTACACACACACAGACTGATTTTGGAGTTGGAGCTTCATCATAATATATCAAACATGAAAAGATTGTAATATCCTCTGGCCAACCTACACACACACAGACTGATTTTGGAGTTGGAGCTTCATCATAATATATCAAACATGAAAAGATTGTAATATACAGTGGCTTAAAGACACTTGCTATTGTTCCCGTTGTTCATACCTTTGAGAATCAGTCAAGTATAGCCACAATAACATAAATTTTATCGATTGACATTTTGAACTGTAATAGCTTTGTCAATGCCTTAAAGAAAAAGTACAGGATGGTTACAGGAGCATCAACTTTATCCGATTTACAAGATAAATTGTATTAGGTATGGAATGCCTTAATGAATCAGCCCAGGAAAGTTATTGCACTGTTAAATTTTTCCAATTCACAAGGCAAATTGAATTGGCTTTGCAACCCTGTTTGCTTCGACTGTCAATGCCTTTAAGAATCAGTCCATAGAAGTCAGATTAGCAAAAACACTTATCAAATTTTGTACTAGTCCATAGCGACCAACTTTTCAAAAAGCAAAAACAGAAAACCCAGACCTCAGTTGCAACATAAACCAAAAAAAGCCCCCAACATGACCCGTTCATAGCTTGAATTTTTTGTCCCCTTTTCCTGTCTCTTTCTATAATAAAGTAGGAACTAAAGTTACCTTACTTCCTAAGTGCCTCCTCTCCTGTTTACTGTCCACAAAGGATGAATTCAATAATAGCACTTCACTGTGGCTTCACTGCTATCTTGGTGGCAGTTTTCGCCCTCTTCAGGAACTCAGTTGTAAACTCTGTCAGACTTTAGGACAAGAATTTCACTGAGTATATCTGTGCTCCAAGATCCTCCGAAATCAGATTTGTTTTTTCTAATCTGGCTACAAACACGCTCACATTCACAGTTGAAGTGAGGTATGGTAAGTAGGCCAAGCATGAAAAAGGAGAGCCTTTCAAATCTAAGTCCCCCCAAAAGAATCTACAAATTTGCTCATTGCACACCATTACTTGACAAGGGAAAGCTGGAGGAACTCAATTTAAAATTTTTGAACTGCATACATGTTAAATTCACTTTCCAATTTGTCCAAAGTGTTGTCCTAATCATCACCATCCTTCATAAGGACCAAATTGTTCAACTTTTATGCAAAAAACCTCACAGAACTGAATGAGGCACAGCTGTTCCTACTAACATCACCTGCCTCAGCATGTTTTAAAATTTCACTTTCCAAGGGGAAATCGGCAATAACATAATCACTTGCTTTAACATCTGAGAAGAATATGTAAATCTTCCCCCTCAATGGATGACTCAAGAATGTTCAGGGCTTTTTTTCCAACACTGACATCCACATCGTCCTTCTGCAAATGATTTGCTTTATAATCAATGCACATGACATCTTGGCCTTCACTAAAAGCAACTGGCTTGACAAAACAAAGCATTAACTTCAAAAAAAAATTCAGAATTGACCTCAACTTGCACAGCAATGGCACTTCAGTCTGGAGCTGGATATTGGTGCCCTAAAAACAACAACTGAAAATTCTAAAAAAAACCCAGCTTAATACTTTGGTCAAGTTGGATTTAAGAGCAGTGTAAACTCTTGCCACCCTACTTCCTTCTAAATCTTCCACTCTAGCAACCTTTGTTGACTTGTTTTCTCTTCTTATCCACTTTGCTACTTTTATTGGGTTCTTTTGAGTCGCTTGATCCTGCATTTTGATTTGACTTAGTACGTTTTGGAATAGTTAGGGGTTGAAATTTGAAGGAATGTTATGTTCAATATAAAATCTAGTGAATAAACACTCTGCACGAATCAAGCTATGATCTTCAAAATTTGAGGCATCTTTGAGTTTGGCTTTGAATCCAGACGTTTGTTGCTTACCATCCGAATCAAGTTTAACACAATTCATATGCACATTTGTCTTTGTTGAGTGGTGCACACAATATCAGACTAACCACCATGCAAAATGTTTATGTTACTTCAACATGGTTTGCAGAAGGCATTGTGAACGGAAACACTGGAGGATGAAATGAAGGGAAATTCCTCAGAATACTTTGATGAGAAAGTTGCCTTGCGGTTTGCTTTCACTAGCTTTAGCTCCATATCGATTGTCTGACAGTGACAGGTAATATTCCAAAGCCCACTATCTAAAGCTTGACCTCTCTTTCTCTGTGACAGATAATATTCCAAAGCCTACTGTAGGCAGCATCCCTGTCACGGCCGTTTAACATTAACAGAAGTCACAAGGAGCATCGGTCGGCTTCCCTGTCACACTCGCTACCTGTCTCACTAATTAATTGCCTTTTGACCAGGGTGGCATCAACATTTCTCCCAAGATGTGGTAAGTCGTGCACGCTGCTGATTTATTGCTGACCGGCCCCCTTTGCTACCCTCGCAGGCCGTTGAAATGGTTTGACTGCGTAAATTGAGCACCTTTTTGCTCTTTTCCCGACAGTATCTGACGCACTCCACAACAACGAGTATTGTGTCTATTAATAACCCCAGCAGTTTCTTGTTATGATACCCAGCACCAGCGCTCTTCGATTTTCAAGGCTGAACAGTCATGAAGGGATCGCAAATTTTGTTGTTGTTTTTTTTTTCCCCGGTAGGTCAAATCGTAACAGTTACGACTTTATTGTGGTAGTTGGCCGCTATGCTAGTGCAACTGTAAGTTAATTTGTCCTGTTAACTTGTCAAATCATATTGTTTTGATAAACACTGTTCCTTTTCATTGTCAATAACTTAACGAATCAGTCAGTGATAGAAATTGTCATGAAAAATTTGTCAAATTTAAAACCTTTAAAAAGCCTTTAAAACACTTGTTAGTTCCAATAGCCAAGGTACTCAAGAATAAGTCCAGAATAGTTATTGTTGCATTGAATTTGTCCAATTTACTAAGTCAAACTGCAATGCTTTTAAACTGTTGTTAAGTTCCCATTATCAATAATTTTAAAAGTTAATCTGGAACAGTTGCATTAGCGTTAATTTTGTTCAATTCACCAGCCAAAATGTTATGCCAATAAAACACTGTTAGTTTCCACTATGCCAAATGTCCTTAAGAATCGGTCTTGACCTGGTTCAGGAGATGGCTGCCGACTTGCTGGATCTTGATGTAGACAGCCCCGAGCAGACACCCCTCCACAATGAAGGGCGAGTCTTCGCTCTTCAGCCGAGCCAAGTCAACCACATTGTCTATCACAAGCTCTGGTGTTTTGCAGGTGAAGATGTGTGTCTTTGTTACCGTCAAACCTACAAACCTCATTTCCTTTTTCTTGCTGTAGAGTTGAAGGGTCGCCTCCACATACATCGGCGGGTACTGTTTGCTGGATTCCCGGGCTCCGTTCCCGAAGGAATACATGGAGCCCAGTGGCGGAATTTGTCGAGTTATTTTGAGGGTCGTGTTGTCGTTCTGTCTGCCCATGAAATTTCCGTAGAGAGAAATTGTGGAGAAGTGGCCTTTGGGGTAGAAATTCATGAGGAATTGTGCTGCAGGCACATCCTGGAACAGAATGTTGTGGTGAAACTCTTTTGGCATTCGATATGACACATTAATTAATTCATTAACAAAACAACAGGAAGTGAGACAGAACTTTGTTGAGAAAAAAAAAAAATCTGCTTTAAATTTGGAGAGCTGAAATACAGCTGTTGCAATCCCAAACATTAAGTTTGATTGAGTGTCAAGAATCGAATTAAATATGTTAACGTTTTCTTAATACTTTTGATACCAATACTTTAAAGTATGAAAAAAAAAAACCACTCTTCAACCAAAAAAAAAAAACAAACAGAAAAGAAAATTCAACACAAAGTATATCCACTCATCCATCAACAAAGCTTTTTAAAAAAAATTAGATTGACAACACCTGGGCAAAAGAGAGAATGCGATTTTCAAATCATTATAATTTTCTAATTATCAGCCACAGCTTGAAGACATTTCAGTGAGTTGATGGCAATTAATTTAACTTGCCTGCAATATTTTCTTACAATTGCTGCTCAAAATTAGGTCACTATGATGAGCATTAGGTGCTGTCTAGATAATTTTGCCATAGAGAGTGTTTTATGACTAGAGTATCAGCTGTGGGAGAGGGAAGGCACCAGAAATATAGACAAAAAAATCAAAAGGTGTCATTATTCTCTTATTAAGAAGAAAAGAGGAGCAGATGGAAACGAATAGCAAATAGTATAGACACAGTGCCGAGGTGAGTCAAAGCCATAGAGAGAAAGAAAAAAAAACAGGGAGACGTCGGAGGAGGGAATCGAACCCAGGACCTGCCACGGCACCGATTCGCCTGGCCACTGCCAGAACAGCGGACCTACCAACTGAGCCATCACATCCGCCACCTTATTCTCTTATTATCAGTCCTAAAGACTTATACAAACAAACAAAGACGCCAATCCAAAACACACACACACACACACACACACAAAAACAAAACCCTTCTTCTTTGATCTTTTCAAATTGGTGCCGCAATTCTTGTACTAACCTTATTTCCATTTGCCTCTGGGCAAGGCAAGTAGGGCACTTGGCAAGAGAGACACACTCGACTCTCGATTTTAGGAATGTTCACATAGTTCTTCAGCTCAAACTGAAAGCGCATGCCGTATAGAGAGGACGTGTAGTTTCTGTAAGGAACCTGCTCTGTTTCTAAGAAAACTCCGTTGCTGGACAGCGAATGGAAGCGGTAAGCTGGAATGCACATGAAAATGATAAACAGATTAGCCATAAGCTGGAATGCACATGAAAATGATAAACAGATTAGCTGTAAGCTGGAATGCACATGAAAATGATAAACAGAATAGCCGCAAGCTGGAATGACATGAAATAAACAACTACCAAATTAATGACACAGCAAGCTGTTATTATCGAGGCTGGAAACAATGACAGAGTTATAAGTTTGACCGAGCATCTGTAGATTATGAGGAGTATAAGTTTTACAGATTTTTAGTTTGTTGAGTACCTGATGCTTTATCTTACAAATTTGTATGTGTACTCATAGTTTTAGATATAACACGGTGGACTGATCATCTGCCTGTCTTCATTTTTTGTAATCCAGAGGTTTTCCAAGCTCCTTCTGGGTATCAACACTGCTAAGGCAGTATGAAGGGATATGGATAAAAAAAACCTAACAGTTTGAGATATAACATGCATAAAGCAAGTTTTTATTCACATCATCAAAAACTATCCAAGATTTTTTTAGATGCACGAGATATCATCCTTGCTGATTGCTTTATCTACCGGCTTCAGTTCAACCGGCCTGTCCCTAACTACCAGTGATCAAAATATTCGAACTGAGATCTTGTAAAGCTTCATTTTAGAGGCTCTAATTTTATCCAAATTGTTACCTATTTCATTGCCTGAATTTTGCTCCTGGGTGGATCAGACTCTGTTCACAGGGCCATTTTTCACATTCATACCAATGGCTTGAGTTACCAAGATCCATCAATTCGAGATAACATTCATGTTTTTAGTATTCATACCAACTTTACAAAGTGTGCAACAGTCTAGAGAAAATGGAATAACTGAACAGTGAAACATTATTCAAAGAAAAAAATCAGAGATTAAGAATAGACAGATAAAAAAACCAGAAATTCAGAATGAATATGCAAATTTTCAAGTGTACAATATCTCATGATCTGAAAGTGAAGAGCGGGAAGAAAATAATCAAGGCGACATCATGCCTCAGCGAGCATTTGACAGTGACTGTGCTTTTAAAGCATTCATATTCATCTGAAAGTAGTTGAACTTGGTAGGTACCTTTTAGGATGAAGAGAGGCTCATTTCACATATAAACTATCTGAGCTTGAAATTGAATCTAAAAAGCTTGATTTTCCACTGAGGCCTGACATCCTTCCATTACGAAAAAAAAACCCCCCCCACAAAAACCTAAAAACCCATAAAAAATGCACCCACCTGCACCCAGCTTATCCTTCAAGACGTCTGAGTGAAGTTCCATGAGAGGAGAGGATTCAATGTCCAGAAGCTCGGTGGGCGTCATCTTGCAGAACCGCAGAAGCGGCAAAATGAGCAGCACGTTCTCCCGCTGGAATTCCAAATTGTGCTCCGCCATGATCCATTGCTCCACCTGGAGGCAAAGAATTCCACGACAGTAATTAATGATGTGTCACCGTATAGGGTCAGTAGTTGTGTCAGGACAGAAGGGTGTGGGTTTGATCTTTGCCAGCAACCTTTGTCCCACCCACACCACAGTGCTGCACCGTGGCTGATACATGGGTTGCCCTGGGTTTGATCTTTGCCAGCAACCTTTGTGCCATCCACACCACAGCGCTGCACTGTGGCTGATGCATGAGTTGCCCTGGGTTTGATCTTTGCCAGCAACCTTTGCCCCACCCACACCACAGCGCTGCACTGTGGCTGATGCATTGGTTGCCCTGGGTTTGATTTTTGCCAGCAACCTTTGTCCCACCCACACCACAGCGCTGCACTGTGGCTGATGCATGGGTTGCCCTGGGTTTGATCTTTGCCGGCAACCTTTGCCCCACCCACACCACAGTGCTGCACTGTGACTGATGCAAGGATTGCCCTGGGTTTGATTTTTGCCAGCAACCTTTGCCCCACCCACACCACAGTGCTGCACTGTGGCTGATGCAAGGATTGCCCTGGGTTTGATTTTTGCCAGCAACCTTTGTGCCACCCACACCACAGCACTTAATTAAGGCTGATGCATGGGTTGCCTTAGGTTTGATTTTTGCCAGCAACCTTTGTGCCACCCACACCACAGTGCTGCACCATGGCTGATGCATGGGTTGCCCTGGGTTTGATTTTTGCCAGCAACCTTTGTGCCACCCACACCACAGCGCTGCCCCAGTCTTTCCTTGTGACACACCCTAAAGACAAATTGAATCAACAAGAACAATAGATGTCGTTCTATTCTTATTTTCTTTCTTTCATTTTATCCTTTAAAAAAATAGAAGCGAGCAGACGCTGGGAATTAATCTAGATAATTTAAAAAAAAGAAAATAATAAAAGTAAAAATTTTAAAAAAGGTTATCTGTGTATATGGCATCAAAGAATGAACAAAACAAAGCCACAGAGAAAGGTGAATGAATTCATGGGACTTACTTTCCCATCTTGCCACAGATTCTGAATTTTAGTCTGTCAACTAACAGACCTGCATTGGATGGGTGGAGAGTGTTTTTCTTCTGTTATCCATATCCCTTCATACCACCTCAGCAGCGTCAAGACCCAGCTCAAGGGAGCTAGGAGGACCTCTTGATCACAAGAAATGTAAATAGGCAGATGATCAGTCTACCGTGCCTAATCTTACGTGGCATAATGAGCAATACATTAGGGGTATAACTCAATCTCATGCCAAACAAGAGCAACTGTTGCCTTGAGGGTATCTGCTCAATGAGAAAGACCAATGAGTTGATTTACCACAAAGCGAATGGACAGTGTGCAAGGCTTAAACTAGGTTCACTGCTACAGAGCACACAAGTTTAGGTTTGTTCAGTGTTATAAGAATAAATTCCTCTTTTTGTTACTGTTATTTCAAAATGCGTCTACAATTTCTTTCAGTCCAAACCTTTTCCCACAAATTTTTCTCAGACTCCACACATAGTTCTGACATGCCGATGAAATCTGCCAGCTCTTCGCGTTCCATCTCCACCCAGTCTGGTGCATTCAGGATAACGCTGAAATTGGACACGATGAAATTTTTGCAGGTGTCTCGAAACCTCTCAGGACCTGTTAGCTTCGAGTAGTGATACCTGAATTGGTGGACAAATGAAAAAGAAAAATTTATTCTTGCTGATTTCTTTTCACAAGTCAAAAAGAGCCTTTAAAAATTTAAGTGAAAAAAGAAAGCAAAATAAAATTATCCACAGAAGTATTCTTCATACTACATTCCTTTAAGGTCTGTTCAACAAACCCCCTCCCCTCAAAAACAAACAAACAAACAACAACAACACAACAACAAACAAAACAACAACAAAAAAACCAAACAAAACAAAACAAGAACACAAAGAGAAACAAAAAAAAGTACAAAATACAAACAAACAAAAAACCGAAACCGTCCCCAAAAAGAAAAGAAAACAAAACAAAACCCCCAAAGCAAATAAAATCCACAATCAATTGTGTTGTGGTACGTCTAAAAGATCCTTTCCATTACTAACCAAGTCAAAGTCTTGTTCTTGTCGGGGCGCTCCTCAATGTGTTTCATCATGTACTCGACACAGGAAGTTCTCAAGGACTGCACATTGTATTTGTCCGCCAACAACAAAAGAGGCAAGGCCTTCTCTGTCCGCATGTCGATGCTGGCTGAGTAGAAGTATCTGCCGGAAAAGAAAGATTTAAAAAGAAAGGTACTGTTTGAAAGTGAATTCTCACAGGTAGTCTGATGAAAGGAGTCAGCAATCATGATAGTGAGAATAAATTAGATTCACAATTACGGGAAGTTTATAAAAAATTATCTGGTAATTTGTAATGTCTATGAATTCTCAGTTTGTGACTGGTAACAAAAATATTAAAAATCCAACATATCTATCTTAGTTTCCATTTTACTAAACCTGAGCTCCTACTGTCATTGAATTTACCATGCAGCAAAACCCCCCAACAAATTTGCATACCTTAAAAAGTCATAAAACACTGCCTGGCAAGCTTCCTCCTCGACCAATCGAATCTCTTGCTGCCGGCTCTCCTCCCAGGCAGAGGCTTCACCAAACATGGCTCTGTGCAGAGGAAAAAGGTTCACACTTTGGTTGACATCATTTGTTTAGGACAATAATTTTAAAATTATTTTTACAAAAAGCAGTTTGGTGACATTAGAAGTACTATAAAAGGCAAAAAAATAATGTTTTAATGTGAAAACAGAATAAAAATGCAACAACTGATACAGAAATGAATCATTAAGGTCATACTATACTGACTGAAGAAAGGGAGGGCAATAGAATAATGTATATCACAACAAATTTGGAACAGAGAGAAGATATCTATCTGATTCTTCGTCATTCTCTTTACAATAACACAGATATCCCCTCTGCCCCTGCCCCACATACTCGAACACTTTACTAGCCGATGCCAGGATAAATCGGTGGCCAAAGTAGACTTGGTCGCCCACATGCAGTCTGATATCACTGAAGAAGGAGGAGTTGAACAAGACGGAGAAGCGCTCCACAAAAGCCACCGCGTCATTGATCACTTCCGTTTCCTCGTCCGAGCAGCAAGAGGGATCACTCTTGTGCATTTTCTTCGGCGGGTCCTCCATGTCGGATGTGTTGGAGCTAGAAGCGGACATATTTCCTGGAATTAGAAACAGAGAAGAATTATCGATCAGTTTTCGGCAAGAACAATGCAAATGCATCATATCATAGAATATATAAGTAAAGTGATGTTTCAAAACATTGAACATTGCCAGGCTGTTGTAACTTTTAAGCTAAATGTTTACAAAATATAAAAGTTACTCTGTCCCCCTTCCCTACACAAAAACACAGGAATCCAACATAAAAAGAAACAATCAAAGACAACACATATTTATTTTATGCAGGTTTGAAAGAAATCTATTGTACTTTCCATATTTTTTTTTTTTTTTTTTTTTTTTTTAGTTGAAAATTAATAGTTGTAACTATGACAGCCAAATTTTTATCTGTATCAAAGTGAGCTAAAGAGTGTTTAATGCTTTTCATACTAAATGACACAGAATTGGGTTTCAGGGCACCTAGTATGCGTCTGAAGATAGAAGAAATTTTGCAACTCAATTCAATGTTGGCATAAAAAAAAAAGGCACCCTCATCCTCCCGCCTCACAAGCCAAACATTTCTTGTCGACAGAACATGACATGGTCCTGTTTGTTTTAGTAAATTAGATCTTTGAGCGAGATAAAGGACATAAAATAAGGAATTTGGGCATCTATGGGATACTATCTTTATTTTACACAAAAAAAGAAAAAAAAAAACCATACCATCATTCCTATCAGGCTCAAAACTAAAACATTCAATATAAGAAGGTAGAATCTAAAACATTCAATATAAGAAGGTAGAATCTAAAACATTCAATATAAG
>JBCIKM010534331.1:0-18231 GCA_039654465.1 Melibe viridis | reverse complement strand
CTACTACTACTACTACTACTACTACTACTACTACTACTACTACTACTACTACCACTACCACTACCACTACCACTACCTGTACCGTTACTACTACTGCTGTTGCTACTGCTGACGGTTGTATGTACCTCTATGCCACCAGGGACTGACAACCGACCAGAACCCCAATCCAAACAATTGAACCCTAGTTGATCTTTGAAGTCATCTCTCAAAACATTTTCTGGCAGTAGGTATCTACAAAGTCATTTTCGTTTTTGGTGTATGAATATTAACATTTGCCAACTTCTGTGTCTATATGGAGATGCATCATTCATCAATTTCATTTCATATTTAATAAAAAATAAAAAAATAAAAAATGGAGAAGAGAAAAAGGAATGTAATCCGCCCACTCCAATTAATAAATGCTTTACCGCAGTTGTCCTCGGGTATTTAAGAGTAGCCTACCTTCATAATGTAACTCTCTTTTGGAGGAAACACACAATCAATCTATTGAAACGAAACCTTTGTTGTTTTGTGTGCCTCGTTTTGAGGATGTTGAAAAGAATAAAGCACCATTCAAACTCCATTTCAAAAATGTTTTTATAAAGAACACTCCAGATGGAAATTTGGAGATAAACTCGACATTTTTTTTTTTTTATTTCAAGCTGAATGTTTTTATCTTTTATAGCATTGAAGCATTATCTTACAGATCTACAGTCAACATTCCCACGTTGTTGAATTTTTAAGAAAGAGCGTCATTGTTGAAAGAGCCTTTCACTTTCTTTATCTTGGAATCGGCAATTTTTTCATCATTTGAGGTGAACGTTTTATTGGGGTTTTTTTTGTGTGTGTTTTGTTCTTTTCTCTTTTTTTTTTACGCCGCTGGAACTTATTTAAATCTACGATAACTTACAGTGTAAGTTTTTAAAGCTTTTGCTTTCTTACTGCCCCATCTCTGATTATGTCCAATTATTATTGCATAACCACCCTTTTTTAAAAATCCCCCTCTATTCCTCACAGCTTACAAACAAACAATTAGTAAATTTTTTTAATTTAGAACATTTTCAATTTTTTCACTCATCAGATAAAAATGGCAAAAAAGTTGAGTCCAGTCTCTCTTGAAAAGCTTTGCTGTCAAGCTGTGAGTGAAAACACAAGTCTTTATACGTGTGAAGCATTTTCTGGTAAGTGATTTTTTTTCTTTGTATGACAGTGAAATTTGGTGAATCGGAAGAAATTACATTTTTTGTCAATGTGTACACAATTTAATTTTTTATTACTGTCTTTTAGTTCAATTTTGTCAGAAATATAGGTTTTATCTGTTAGTTGCTTACAGTATAGGGTGTCAAGGGAAGTCAGATTTTTAGATCCAGGTAGGAAAAGTCATACTGTGATTTAATAAAGGTAATGATGGAGGGATATCAGGTCATAATGGTTGTATACAGCAATTCAAAGCTGAATTTATCATTCTATGACGTGATGCAAGTAACCAAAGTGGAGTGGTAGTAGAATTCAAGTGAATTGTATTCGTTTTCTTCTATCATTTTCATTACTGGGTACTAAGTAGTTATACTTGGGAAAAGTACTCAACTTGTTTTTACGACAAATTTTTTGTTCTGTGGTCACCATCCATCGTAATGGCGGCCAACTTGAGATGTCAGTGACAGGAGTCAGTTGGCTGGATTTTACAACAAATTCTACACATTAAATAGCTAAACTATTTCAGTGAATTTAAGTCCAGTGAATATTTTTTTAATCACTTTGGTTTTTTTTGCCCGAATTTGTCTCAAATTCCATGATTTTTTAACTTTGTTTTCATTCCAAAACTAATCTACTGACCTAGAAAGTTTACGCACAGAGGTCCTTTGTAGTCTATGTGGGTTTTTTAATCTGACAAGCTTTCAATTGAGCTTTTAAAAATTTAATTAAGGAAAGACAGTTATTTAATTTGACTTGTTTGTGAAAGTTGTAGTACAAAAGTGGATCACATCGTCGTCACCCAGGAATACTATATAGTATGTTAAAACCACTCACTTTTTTTTTTTCTTTTTTTTTTTTTGTCTATTCAGACCCTTATACCTACTACAGCCAAGCAGAAATATTGTATTTTTTGGACTCTATGTTTAAGCTGTGAATATACGTGTTTTCTCTAATCTTCAACCCTGCAACTAATAGTGCACAGTGGATAGGGTAGGAATGAGTAGCTCTCATAGACATGAGATATGCAAGCAAAACCAACACGTAAATTTAGCTCCATTTATTGTATTTTGAAAGAAAGTAATACCTATTGTGCTCTTTGAAAAGCATCCATTTTGAACACGCCCCCTTGGATTTACCAGATTTACCTGCAGCCTCAGATATTCTTTCAGCTAATGCTCTGTGATCTGCATTTTCATGCTTGTTTGGAAGATTGAGGAATTAAATTAAAGCGCCAAAATATCAAGTTTTGTCATTATTGGACCATGGACTAATGAGAAAAGTTATTCTGACACTGATTTAATGGGTATTAAATAAAGGAAAACAAGCATTGCAGAGATAAAGTTTTGTTTTTGTTGTTGGTTTTTTTTTTTTTTATTTGGTGGCCTAAGGGTTCCACAAAATCAAAATCAAAGGACCTGGAGGCACCTCAGAGGAAAATAAGAGACAGAAAGGAGAACAATAGAGAGAATTAATGAAAAATAGAGAGAAAGAGAGGGGGGGGGCACTTAGCAATGTATAGAGAAGATGGGGAAGGAAGAAAATTACTCAAGCGAATGAGATTAAGTGATAAATTAGAGGAAATTGAGAGAGGGCAATCAAAGGAGTGATTTTAAAAAGTAAGTCACAGGACTGTTCATTTTTTTTCTGCTAAGGATTTGATAGGAGTTTGAATTGTTCAAACTGCCTATAAACATAAAATATACTAACAAGTGAACATTATTTTCTTCAAAGAAAAAGTCTGATAATTTTCTCTAGCCTGACTACTCTGCCTCAATGAATCCACCATTTTATGCATCTTGCTCCAGCTTGTCTGTCTGACAGGTAGTCAGCGACAACCTCGGTGGGCAGAGCTATCACTAGTTTATCTAGTGGTTAGTTTGTGTACAAACTTTAACTTGACGTCTTATCTCTCTGCAGATGCAGAATGGCTAGTTGAACGGTGTTATGGGTTCATCATTCTATCTCGGTGAAGAAGCTGCTACAACAGAACAGCTATTTTATAATTTATCACTCTTTTTCATTGTTAGTGAGGGCAAAATTTGAAACCTACTCTTTTGGGGGGGGTTCAAGGGCACCCCTGAAATAATCTATAATACCAATAAACTCAGGCAATGAAATTTTGTAAAACCTGTATTTTAGCAGTGTTCAGAGTGGAAAGAGAGGTGTTCATCACCTGATGACACAAAATCTGTTAATTTGCGACTTTTGGGCATTTAGGACCACTAACTGCCTGTGTGAAATAGACATCAGTCCATAATCTTCTCAGCCTTTTTGGGGTGGAGGGGGAAGCAAGGGGAGATGTTTGTGTCTCGTCATCACTTCAAGGAAAGAATTTGGCATCATAATGCGATGAAAAGACTTTAATGTCTTTACCATCAGCTTCCACTTACTCTCTCTGACAGCTTTAATGATGATTATCACACTCAAGAATCTCCTTGGGACTAAATTTGTCCTTGAATATTTTAAATATCTAATTATTTCCAGACACTTGTAAAATTTTGAACTGATCAGCTGCTAAGTCAAGCATTTGATGTTTTGAATTTGAAATGTAAATGAATTCAGAGTAGTGGCTCATTATTCTGTGTATTTTCATTTTTAATCTGCATTTAACGCTCCCTACGGCAAACTATGGTGAGACTGAAGTCTCAAGGTGATTCTCATTTATATTGCAAACATATTCCTGGTAGGATTTTGGAATGTGTTGATGTAATTTCATCCTTTTTCATTTTTATAACTTAGAGAATCTCCTCAAAATATATTTTTTGTGTGTGTGGTTATGACTTCTGCCCGGCAACAGCTTGTGTCTGTCCTTGTCCAATAAGAAATATCTCGTCTCTTCATCTTGTTTTATTTTTCTTCCCTTTTTCTTTTTCCAGTTGCTTTGTTTCCACTACAGAGTAGATTTTCTTTTGTTCATGTGACCTACCCCTTTCCTTGTAAAGCTGTTGACAAATCCAAACAGTCTTTATTCATACTAAGGGATTTTCCTGTTTTCTCCACTATTGTCACTTGTTTTTTGTTGTTGTTTTGTTTCATAACTTCCGCTCTCCGATATTTAATTTTCAACACAATAGGTTGTGGCTGTTAGTCCTTTTAAGCTTATTTGGAAGTATGTGGAATGCCTCAGTGTGAAAATTAATATCATGTGCGTAAATTGCTTCTGAATGGTATTGACTTTTTTATTTTTCAGGTCTTAACCTCCCCTGTTTGAAACTGCTAGCTTACTCTTTTTCCCTCCATGATGTTTTGATCTTTGAGTCTTTTTTCAAAGAGAGAGGTTAGTTGAAACAATTATCTAAATGACTTGGATTTGTTTGTTTTTTTTATTTTTTTCATATCTTATTGAGCTCACATTGGTTTAGTTCCAGCAGTGTAAGAAAATGAGGGGAAAGTGTTAGAGCAGAGAAACAATTGAAACACCTTGATTTTTTGTAATAATAAGTTTTGCCAGAGATATTTTTTTCTACACAAAGGAAGGGCGATTATGAGGTCTCCATCGTGGTGGTTTTTGGCATGTTGTCTTTAGATTTCCACATTCTGATAGCACAATGGGAAATAGTGAAGGTGTAACATTTTGAATTGGTTTATCCAAAGAAGCCTTCCTCCCCATCTGCAGAATCATCCTCAGGATGTTTCTTTTTATTGTAATGGAAATGGCCTCTAATTCATTTTATAGTTTAGCAACACATCCATCTTTTTTGTTCCTGTTCTTTACCATCCCTGTTTGAGTGATTAATTTTTGTTTTTTCTTTGGGGGGGGGGGGGTGGGGGAGTGCTGTTGTTAAGTTTTGTAGCCGTCTTAACCCCATTTTGCTTGATATTATTTAAGGGAAGATTAATTATTTGAAGCTGTTTTATGAATAACCATCTGAAGTTATCTCTCTTTTTGACTTTCCAGGCATTGATACCAGTCTTGTTCTGAACACACTGCAGCATTTGTGCTTCTACAATGGGACAGCTTACCCTATGAGATCAAATAACTTGCCACATTTGTTACGATTCTCATCAGAGTTTGGCTGGGACAGTGCACTCAGCCGACTCCTCTACAAAAGACTTTTCGTTCCTGTTTTGGATGAGTATGGAACAGTTGTCAGAAAGGGCCGAGAATCAATGGGTAAAAAATAGTGAAAAAAAACACAAAGAAAATTTGTGTTGTTTCTTTCTTGTATGTAGTTGTGGTGCCATATACAGACCTGTAAATCTTCCATCAATTGACGGAATTCCGTCCAAAATAAAGTCAGATATTAATTGATAATGTTTTTACTGCATGTCTTTCATTCCCATCCCTTAGCCTCCTGCTGATATCTAAGTCATACAGGTTACCGTTATTTATATTCTACACGGGAGCGTAATGACTCTGTGCTATTTCAGCCAGGGACAGCCCACCCGATGCCGTGCAGCAAAGCCGTGTCTCGCCTCTCATCACTCGGCACAAAGCGGCATGGTTCAACACAGTGCGCGCATAGTTATTTTTAGATGTCCTGCACATGGTCGTTGTTACTTTTCAATGGCGGCAGACATATTGACCACGCCTACCTCGGCCGTCCAAAATATATAGAAAACTGTTTGAACAGAAAAAGAAATTTAGGGCGAGAAGGACGAATTATTAATTTTTTTGCGAACTTACATCGGTACGAACATCAGTGACCCATATTGAGAATTGTGGGTAGCAAAAGTTGGTAAACAAGTTGCTAGTGAGAGTTGTATGCTATGCACTGATGATAACAAGTGGCAATTTATAATAATATCGCTTGAAAATGCCAGCAAAAGTGAGTTACGGCTGGGAGGGAAAGCCATTCACCATCCACCATAATCAAACGAGACACCATACTGTGGAAAAGGACTTATGTGAATCAATCAAGCCACAGTGCGTATGATCCTGATGTCCAGGACCTGACTTTATGCTGTTGTGCTTGTGGTCAAAGTTTTGTGATGCTTCATTTGCATTTATTACTTACTTTCAGTTAAATAACATGGAAAGAGTTGCTCCACCAGTACTTCCCGAGCTTGTCTCATTTATGCCCACTGTGTGGTTTCAGGCAGAGATGCAAATCAAAGGCACTATAGGGTTAGTTCATGTCTTGTTGTATGTCTCTTTGGGCTACCTCCCACGGCTGGGGCTTCCTCCACCTTCCTTTGATGATTCTGTTCAGGTTTAGGGGATGTTTGTGTATGCATACGCATTGGCTGGGGAGTTGTGGATTCTCCTCCATCCACTTCCTCCCTCCCTCCCCTAACACTGGCTATTTTTCATGTTCTTGTTTAAACATCTATATAATTATAAAATAGAGTCATTTTGCTTGCCACAAATCTGTTTGTAAAATGTCATTATATTGACAGGAAAGAGATGGCCAGCTTGCTTTGATTTTTTAAGCACATCAGCATTATGATTTTTTTTTGGGGGGGGGGGGGGGGGAGGGGGGTGCCGGGTCACTGAAAAGTTCAGTCAATTTTTAAATTGGTCATTTACAGGTCTGCATATATTTTTTAAGTTGTTCTGCAGTTTTGTTTCTTTTATCTGAAATAGTTTAAACAGTTGGGAATCAAGGGAGAATATACGTCAGAAATTGTGATTATGATATTATAAGAGACATGAAAGTGTTTTGAGAGGTTATATTTTTTGTTCCACTATATTGTTATTGCAATCATTTTACTTTAGTAAGAAAAATCTTTCATTCATATGTATGATGAAGTAAAAACAACTGTTATTTATTCTTTAATCACTTTCAGATTACTTGAAGGAGGCGCTATACAAGTATAAAGATCTTCAGAAACTTTTTGTTCCTCGATATAGATTGAAAGAGTTTAGAGAGATTCCACTACCACGAAGAGGAGAGTTTTCAACTGTCACCCATGACAGTATCATTAACTTCTGTGCAGTGGCAGCTTTAAAAATTCTCACAGTGGTTATGGATGCCAATTTTTGTGACTTCATTGGGGATTCCACAAACAGTCCAGTCTTCACATCTTTGTGTGAAAGTTTGAAAACTGTGTCACTTATTATAAGGAGTGACAAACTTTTTCTGTACATTTTAGAGTACCTGTTAAGGCATGCAAAAGTTCTTAATAGAGTGAGTTTGTACTGCTTAAAAGAAGAAGACATGAGGTATTTCGATGAAACAGTATCAAGAGTCAGTGGGGTATCAGGCTATTTTGATTCAAACCTTGCCTCTAACAAGAGAATGAGGATGGATGCAAAATCTTTTCGTTATGTGTATCCCAACAACGTGCTTTGTTTCAAAGGTCAGGGTCTTTCAGGAGTCTACTGGGATAAAAAAGATGAAGAGTGAGTATTTTTTTAAAGGGGTAATTATTCATCCATTAATCGAAAAATCTTTTTCCACAATTTTTTAAATTATTTTTTATGTATTTACTCTAGTGGCATTCAATTATCCTATCCATCTCTTTATAGTTTTTCTATAACTCTCTTGTGTGCCTCTTCAAGGGTTGTGATATTGTAGCAAAGATTTGTTTAGAGTTGATGCAGTCGATGAGAAAGATTTCTTTAAATTGATGTGAGATCAGCTTGTTCAATTTGAATGCATTTTTACCAGATTGTCTTCAATATGCATGTATACATTGAATAATTACAATAGCTTTTAAAGCTCTTCTTTCCTCCTCCACCTCCTCCTCTCTCTTTCTATCTCTTCCTCCCCCCTCCCCACACTCTTTTAAACCTGTTTTGAAATTTTTCCTTTCTGTCTTTTTTTAATTAAATAGAGACACAATCATGACTGACATGGAGGATGAGGAGCCTTTTATTGCTCCTACAGAGTAAGTGCCCTGCTTTAGCATTAGTATTAATATGTGTTTTGAGAGATACATTTCTTTCAGTGTAAATCATCTTTCTACTGTTTGTGGTTTGACCTTGTTCTCTCTTGACACTAATTCCATCATCTTAGTTTCCCCTTAAGCTGCTCTTACACCATTGAATGTCTTGACAAGCAAAACTAGCTATAAATTAACAAAGTTTGTGAAAGTTGTGGTTTGGTTTTTTATTTTTTATTGTCAAAATATAGTTTTCCAATTAATCAAGTAAGTTTTGATATTTTCACAATCTTGTTGTTACATTTGAGTTGCGCTGTACCTGTGTAAGGCAATAATTTAATTCACTCTTGATGCAAAGTCATTTAAAAATTTTGGGAAAGTATGTACCAGTGCTGGATTTTTCAGAAGCTTGAATTTATGTCTCAGATAAAATTGAAAAGAAAAAGTACATCAAATTTGGTTTTGTTTGTCTTGGTGTTTTTTGTTGTTATTTTTTTTTTTTTTTTTACTTGCTGGGGAATTTCCATGCGTCTATATTATTTGTATGGGTCTTTGAATGAAGTTATCGTAATATTTGTAGAACTGGAATAATATCTTTTGTAAAAGTGGGTTTTTTGTGGGTTTTGTTTTTTGTTGTTGCTTTTTTTACAATAGTGTGAGACATAGAAAATATCTTTGTCAGGGTGATTCTTTTTTTTTTGGGGGGGGGGTGGGTTATTGATCAATAGAAGTTTCTTACTGATTGCTAGAGAGGTTAGAACTTGAGCTACATCAGACTCTCAGTTCCGTTCAATTTTATAATTTTTAAAATTTTAGTCCTGAATCTGGTGCTGCTGAAAATGATGATCATGAAGATGATGATGTTTTGATGGATGATGCAATTTTAGCTGTTGTGCAGCCATTACCAAGCCAAGAGTATGTATTTTGTTTGTATTGAGATTTGATTGACAGAGTTGCCAACTCTCACGAAAATAGCGGGAGACTCCCTAAAAATGAGCTTATCTCACGCTCTCACGAATTTTACATGGAATCTCACGAAAATTTATCAATAGGATCGACTCGCCATGATAAACATTTAATCAAGACATCATTCAGCCTTGGGAGTGGGGAGTAATTGAGCATCATGTTTGAAAATGTGGCAATGATAGTTCTACATTGTTTTGGATTGAAGTTTGGGTATATAAGATGATTTATTACATTTTGCCACCCCTGAGACGACTGTCAGGAGTCAGTGGTTGCCATACGGTCATTTTCAAAACGGCGGCCATCTACCGCGAATGGTCGAAGTTTGTGTAAGGGGAGATAAAAACTTTTTTTTGTGCAAGCTACATTTTGGTGCTGAGTTTTAGGTTTTTTGATAAGTGATAATTTTTTTTGAATGGTTAAAATTTCCTTAACAATATTCTGTAGTTCTTTTTAAGTAATACTCATAATTGATAATATAAATAAAAAGTTTATTATTCTATATGCATAAGCAGTAACTCTGATGGTTAAGTTGATGCTAATATTTTTAAATATGAGGAACCAACAATACTTCGGTTTAACATTATTATGTCATTGTTCATTTTCTCACAAAAAAAAAAGGTCAAATCTCCCGAATTTTACCAAAAAATCTCCCCCTAAAAATAATTCAGGGGTTGGCAACTCTGGATTGATTGCAATTTGGATAAAGAATGAAGCTCCTTGCACATGTCAGACTTTTTGATGCAGACTGCATAATGATGGTCTTGATTATAAAATCGTGTGAATATTATTGGACACTTTCTTTGATTTTCCCTTCAATGGGTTAAATTTTGGTACTTTTATCAGTGTATTGTTCATGACAATTATAATTGTCAGATTCATAAAATGGCGTGATTGATTGATTTGAAATAGAATTGTCCTGTCCCTAAAATTTAAACAGTTTAAGATGATTCATACCGTATTCATATTCACTTCATCTATTTCAATATTTCAGTTGATGTTGATTCAATTTTTTAAAATTCTTTTCATTTTTTCCAGCGATAGCTTTGATGGGGTTTCTCAGTTCATATTCAAGGCAACCAACCTAGTTCGACCAGAAGCATATACCTCAGTGCTTGAGCATCACTTCAGACACTGGCTGAGCCTCACCCATCTGGACTTTCAAGGTAGCTTGACTGTCAGTTACTAGCTGTTTGTGAATTCTATTTTTGTTATCTTTCATCAGTCGTTTCACATTTACAGTGTTGTGCAGATGAGGGATGTGAGACTTACAGTCTTTACAAATAGTGTGGTTGATTTTGTAGTAAGCAGAGATATATCTAGCCTAGCGCCTGCTGCCACGGTGGGGATAGTTTTTGTGTGTTATAAATGTGCATTATTATTATTATTATTGCTAAATTCTAATACTTTTTATGTCTCACTAAACATTTAGAGGGAACTGTTGAACTACTCCCTTTATGACAAAAAATATGCAGAAGCTTTGCTCTTTTGACTATTGTAAAGAAAGAATTTAAAGTCTTTTTGACCAAGGAGTTTGGAAGTGTCCTTTTTGTTTTAACCACTAACTTCCAATGGGCCAATCATAACCAAAAACAAAATTATCTTTAGACAAGAAAATAAATCTTTACAACACATGTTATGATGAGACCCCAACCACAATCAGATTTACACGGCCTGGGTGAATCTGCATGCAAAGGACCGTCATCAATTTCACAAGAATACGAATTTTTTTATATATATATATAAACATCTTCCTGTTTCCTGTAGGCCAATAGCGGTTTTTAACTATGAATGTGTGTATGTTAAAGATATTGTTGTTTTTCATTGTCTTCTTATTTCAGTGCCAAAACTTTCGAGAAGGATGGGAGAGTGCTTGTGTTCTCTGATTGAGCGTCAATCATTCAAGTCCCTCACTCTCACTTCTGCTGAAGTCTGTTATGATGTAATAGAGGACATTCTGTGTTGTGTGGCTTGTTCCAGGTAGAAAGCCCTAATTAAAATTCAATGTGATACAAAATGTAACTGTAAAAATGCTATATTTAACTATGATGTAATACTAATAACATTGGGATTATTTAGAACAGGTATTCATAAATAGCTTTTTTATTTCCACTGTTCTCAAATATGTTCACAAAATGAGTCACTTGTGTTTATCCTTTTAATCTATCTTTAGCATTTCTGCTGTTCCGATTTTAAAGTGTTTATTGTGTTTTCAAAATGAGATAACAACATTCTTTCTCTAGATTAGCACCATGATATTCTGTGTATTTTATAGGAAACGAGTTCCTATGGATGAGCTTTTTCTGGTTGATCTACATGAACCTGTGAACGTACGAGAGGATGATTGGATGAAACCAGAGAGTGAGCAAATCATTAGTATCCTCTGCATTGCAAATTTACTTCTTACATGTTCTCAATTTTTCAATCATTCCTCTTCAGTTTATTTGGTTTTTAAATATAGTTTTTCAAAACATGCATTGATACTTTTATTATAGGGAAATCTTCTTTTTAGTTGTTTTAACTTGTGCAGAGTACTTGAGTAGTACAAACTTGCCAAATCCTACAAAAATAACACATCTACAACTTTACGAAAAAGCTCAAGTTACCCACAAATTTAGCCTGTAACAAGAATTTAATGTTTGAGAGAAATCATGGAATTGGACAGAAAACAAACCAAACGTCCACTACAAGTCATTGGATAAAGACATATTTTAGTGGTAACTTTGAATCTAGGATTCAATATTTATATTAGTACTTTTGATATAAGAAGTGCTATTGATGCATTACCAATACAAAATGTCCGACCTTCAAAATATTCTCATTCATTTTCATTTTAATTCTGAACTTGGTAAGGATTTAGGGCATTCGGATTTCCAAATTTTCCAAATAAAAATTCTGAAGCTAACTTAACGTTTGACATGTGCGTAGAAAACCCTTTGGTAGAGAAAATAGCCGACTCAAAGACATGGCTATTTATAGCTCTGTGATCCTGGACTCCCTGGGAATCATTCCCTATAAAACTGTTTCGTCACATATTTTGAACCGTTCGTGCTCAAATCCAATGTAAATAAGGATAATCCTTTTATCTCTTTAATTTCTTTTTTTTTTTTCCACTTAATTTAACGTTTCATATAGAATTATCGGCTTCAAGCTGTGGGTGGGTGATACTGAGTAATGTATCGTGTTGTAGTATGAGCTTGGTAGAATTTCTCTCCCTTTTTCGAATCGCTGCTGGCTCTTTATTTGCAGTAAACTGTGCAGCATCACCAACCATTCAATCACATCCCTGTAGTTAAAATTCCTTTTCTTTTGTATTACAAAATAAAGATCAGATGGGAAATGAGCAAAGTTTCCTCGAAAGTTCTTTTTACCTGCCTGTTGTTTTTAGACCTAAGTCTGTGAGATAATCATCCTAACTGTTACCCTTGATAGGTCTAGTCTAGATTGATAGAATTTACTTTATTTTTAAATTCAAGTGGGACTCATTTTCTGTGAATGGTATTTTTCTGTATGTTTGTTCTCAACTTGGATAAAGATTCACTTATAACATATATGGTATTGTTATTTTAACACACAGGTGTAAAGAATGTAATGGCGTTAATATGTGTAAGAATTCAAATAATACTATTACTGTATCTAGTGAAAAATGAAAATACTTGTGTGAACATTGCATATGAAAAAACTTGATGGGGATTTTTTTTTTTTCTTTTTCATTTAAATCCCTTAGAAATGACTTTTTATTCATTGATTAATCCTTAGATTACAATGCATGGTTTGTTCATTTTTATCTACACCAGATGATGCAGATGCAAAGGCGCTCTTTGCTCTTGTGAAGTCAGACAGGCTGAGGCTGAGTGGACGTAAGATTTGTTTTGTTTTAATGTATTTGTTAGTGTGGACATATGACTTACTGTTTTCAATTGTGTTCATTTGCATGAATGGATTGCTTCTTTAAGTATGTGCAATTTTTGTTGGGTTTTTTTCCCCTGCAAAGGAGATGTGTTGCTATCTGTTTACAAAAAAAACCAAAGATAATGTTTATTAAATTATGGAAAACTGACTGTTAGACATAGTTCAGTACGCTGTGAAAATTTGAATGATTAGGTTTAATTTGTCATTTATGTAAACAGAGATGCCGTTTTTTTTCCACTTGTATGGAAAATTCCGGAGAGAGAAAAAATAGCCTTGAGAAGAAAAAAATTACCAAAGGTAAACAAAAAAGAAATTCCGGAAAGCGTGGCGGCCCTTCGGGATAATTTCTCTCTCCTGTAAGCTTGTGTAACCACATGTTAAATTTTGAAGCACAGCAAGGGAAACATGATTACGAGTTATGGTCAGTGTTGGAAAGTTTTGGCGAGAAACATGGTTTGGGTGAATAAATGATTTCTCTACCACAGGTCTCTTTGAAGTTTTCATTTAGCACATCCTGACATCGATGTTCATAGTGTTAACCATACCTACAAGATCAAGATGAAAAGCTGTAGTTTGAGCTGGGTCCCAACACTGCTTAGGGGGTATGAAGGTGTATGGATAACAAAATAAAACATACTATGTCGAGTATTCTGATGATGGCTATGTTTATGATTCAAAGGTCTGAGGTTCGAGTCTCTGTCCTGGGGGCCGATCAGACAACCTGTTGAAACCAGGAATAAGTGCCTTTATACCTTTCCCCGCCCCTTGCCCCCTTTTTTCCCATTCAGACTTGCTTCTAAAACGAGTTCTGTCAGCTTTATGCCAGTTTATCATTCCAACGTGGCTCAAATACTTATTTCTGGACAGAGACGCATGAAAAGACAAATTTCAAGTGACACTTTTTAAAAAATCAACATTTTTGTGCCTTCTGGAGTATTACTGATTGACGTGTGCTCACAATGCTAGTTGTGTTTAGTTACGTGTGAATAGCAAATAGTATAGACACAGTGCCGAGGTGAGTCAAAGCCATAGAGAGAAAGTTACGTGTGTAGTCAGGCAAATTGTGAATAATGTCAATCACTCGTCACGATTGAAAAAAAAAAACAAATGTAGGGAAATTATTTTTTTAACTAAGATTACAAAGTTGACTGAATGGCTGGACAGGTTTTAAACAATATCCTAATTCGAAACAAAAATGGTCACTCCCAGTTAATGCGTTATGTAGTCTAATCACACACTTGCTTCAAGAGTCAAAGAAAATGTGTGAATGGCTTGAGTGGGAGAAAGTCCAAGGTAATGTCAGGCAGGACTCAGTGTCCGAATAAAACTTTTGCTAGATATAGTAGTTGTATGTACTTTATCAGCCTCCAACTCTCAATCCCTCTCTAATATCTTACATATTTTGACAAATGATTTATATTTTTTTTAACGGTGTTTGTTTTGCTTTTCTATTTTTATTTCTTGTGGGGGTTTTTGTTGTTCGGGGGGGGGGGGGGGTTCTTTTTTGTTTGTTTAGGGGTTTTTTTTTTGTTGGTCAGGAGTAGATAGGGGGGCAACATTGTATCATGTAAGGTCACAACAAAAAAAAACGTTCAGAAAATTTTGGCAAGGTCCTGTGGCATCTCTGTTTTAAGTAGCAAGCGTGGAATATCAACAGAAATAACTTTTGTTTACAAAAAGAAATGAAATGAAGACCTGCTGGTGCATAGCACTTTTATCAAGGTTCACAGATTGTATCATTTGGAAAGTGTCTTATATTTTAAAGAAGTGTGTTAGTATTCCTATTTTGAATTTGTTGTTGTTTTATCCAAAGGCTTCCAAGGAACCAAATCCTTTGAAATAGGTGATTCTAAATTCAACATGAAAACCCAGTGCCTGATACGGCAATACCTGTTGGCAGATGCTGCTCTGGAAAAACTCTTCCTGCACGGCTCTTTGAAAAACATTGTTCTAAGATCCGTGCTAAAAGGCTTGACAAGATTTGGCAAGTTTATTTCTATATTCCTCTTACTTTATAAATAGGACCCAGATATTTTTTTAATATAAATTTATTATTATATCAAATTCTTAAGTTCATTCATTTTTGCTATGTTTGTTGGAGGATTTTCTTTATCTTTTTTATGAAGTTTATTCCCTAAATTAGGGATAATGACTGTTTGTCCCTTAGAAAAATGAATGGTTGGAAATCACTTGACACTTTGTGTGTCTGTTTGCGTGTGGAGTAGTGATATAGTGCTTCAGAAAAGAAAAGAAAAGATACTAAGTAAGCTCATGCTTAAACATTATACTTAACTTTGATTCAATGTTTCATAAAAAATTTTTGAACTGAGCTTGAAAATTGTGCACAATATTAGGATTAAAATAAAAAGTGGTAATGCAAATAACTTATGTCTCACTGCTTTTTGTTTTTATGTTGTTGTTTTTTTAATGCAGACAGCCATATTTCTCACTTTCTGCTGGAGGACCACTGCCTCAGTTCTCAGAAAGACTGCACAGCTTTGACCAGATTCCTGGAGTCCGTGTCCGTTACACTGATAGCTCTCACTTTGAGATCATCTTTCTGCTTCCGTGACAGGGAAGCCTTCATAGGTGATTATTTTGAAGTCAGCTTTTGAGAAATTAATTCGACCAACTTAAGGGGAAAACAGGAGAAAAATCCTGGTAATCTTAAGAATAATAGTCATCATATTAGGAATACACTTCAGAGTGTTTCATCCAAAAAGATTAAAGTCAATCGGAAATGCTGCTGATTCCTGGGTTTTTTCCTCATAAATTAGTTAGGTTTAATCTGAAATTCGCAACCGCTTTATCTGAAACAAGTGTTGGTTCGCGAATGAAACATTTGTTTTATTCAAACTGCTGCAGTATTGTCTTGCAACCTGTTATACTATCGTAAACTTCAGATTACATAGCGGAATGATAGGGATCACCACTGTCCGCTCACCAGCACCATCTAATTCCATCCTATAACCTCCAATTGAGGGGGGGGAAGGGGTTGCTTTATGACTTTGCACAATAGTTATCACCTAAATTGCCATCTCATTTTGCAATTAGTGTTTTGCATCATAGCAAGAGTAGCAATGGGCGGACCGTGTCAGAAAACCATCTTCTCCTGTTTGCAGCATCTCTTCCAATCACCAGCCTATGACTCATTATGAGGATGCTTGTCTCGTTTCATTAATCTCAATCTTGTATCCTGAATTCAACTAACTATTGCTGTATCAAAATAGAAGGCAAGAGAAAACACCAAGAAACTTCCTTGGACTTAGAGTGAATTTGATTAGAGATTTTGACAATAGAGTAATAAAGAGAAATGGAAAATTGGAAATACCTTTTAATCTGAAACAAATCTTGCAACCCCCAGCTTTTGGATTAACCATTCTTATGTGTCTTTGACTATTTGTAATCTTGAAATGAGATTTGAGTAATGAATATAAGATATCTTGAGCTTTTGTGTAAATACAGGGTGTCCTTTTATTATTCTCTGATAAAGGAATAGAAATAGCTAAAGTACTTTAAATAACGTTAAAAGCACCTGGTCTTTTGCAGAAGTCGAAAATTATATGTTTTGTTGACACTTATCAAATCATTTGAAGTGTGGTAAAAAACGAAGGACCTGGGTCCAGACACTGCTCATGCAGTATGAAGTGATATGGATAACAAAACGATGTATTAATAGTGCGGAGTGGGGGGTTCAGGGGTTGGTTTTGTTTTCAGTGCTTGGTTCCAACCCTGAACATTGTTTGATTCAGAGGGGGCTACAAGTCAAGGGGTTTTGATTTTTTAATTTTTTTTTGTTTTGTTTTTTTGGCGGGGGCGGGGGATTTTCTGGGTAAGGGTTTAATAAGTTGTTCACCATTGAATTTGAATCCTTAGTGGTCACGACTGAATGACTCCAGTCTTATATTCATTTTTCTTTCTTTTCTAAATCAGGATGTCAAACTTTTTAGGCTGGTTCATTTTAATTTCAGAGTTAAATTTATATTTCTTTGTTTTCTTATCCAGCCACTTCAATTGTCATCGCAAAATGCCAAAACCTGAAGTACCTTGACTTGGGAAAAAACCACGCACTGGGTAAGATATCCTTTTTATCTTTGAAATTCATCAATTTAAGGACTCTTTTAAGTTGTTGTGTGCATTTACACATACAGTCACAGACACACACTTCAAAATGTCTTGGAGTACATAAGGTGATGTAGAGCTGATGGGAGTGCAAGCAAAAGAAATTTTAAGGTCTGTCAAGTTGGTTGTTCAGCTGTCTCATTCTGAGGGTCCCAAGATTTGTTTTTGTTTCTAAAACAGATCTTTTGTTTTGGTTTTTAAACAAAGCAACTTATGCAGTAAAAAGAATTATTCGATGGCTCAGTGGTTAACACAACTTGGTTGCATGTGAGAGTCAGTCAGTCACGATCGTGGCTAGTGTGAGAACTGCTGGCGCGTAAGGTCACTTCCCTGATCCGCTGCCCCATGTATAGCCTCTAGCCTTTGATGTTGTGCCCTTGGGTAAGGCACTTTACTACACTTACCTCATCCTGTTGGAGATGGATGTAAAGCTCGGAGATCCCCCTGGTCGTAGATCAGACAAACTTGTCTCTGTCCGAAATGTAACTGTTTATCTCTTCATGTGTTCCATGTTGGTTGTCTGCTAGGGCTATAGTATTGTAAAGCACTTGAGTATGGTGATGACCGTGGATAAGCGCTATGTAAATGCTATACTTAATTTAATTTTAATATTTAAAAAATTTTCTCACATTTGAAAACCTTGTAATTTTGTAAGAAATGTAGGTAGACTACATGTTTGTATTTTCTTTGGCTTTCCGATGGCAATTCAAGAGCACCTGTGTTGCTGTGATAATCATTCCATACAGAACAAAACAGTTAATTTAATTATGAGATTTTTAAATATTAGCTTTGTTATCTATCAAGGAAACATCATCATATTGCTATTGAGGTGCAGTTGTTGATACTGATACTGAATTGTAAGCTTAGTGAAGTGAATAGTTTTATGTTCACTTATTTCTAGTTATGGTGATATAATTTGTTGGTATCTGCTCTATGTCCAGTTAAGTAAAAACATAAGGTTTGCATTTTTTGACTGTGTGCAAATCCTATTGGTCAATCTTTTGTTTTTATTCACTACTTTATCTTTAGGTGTATCGCTTGTTAAATTCAACAAAACTTTCCATGGATATACTGCCTTTCTATTAGGAATGAATTTAGTGGCTTTTTTGTCAAGAGCACAAATTAATATTTTCATCAAAGGTGTTCAACCCGGGGAATATAATAGGTCCCCTGCACACCGCCTACAACGGCGGCATGTGGCTGGTGGGAATCCCTGGTGGGCTCTTCTACTTCTGTTTCTTTTCTTTTACACTGAAGCTATCGTCTTACTTTTTGCCCTTTTCTGTGATG
>JBCIKM010534221.1:6933-18232 GCA_039654465.1 Melibe viridis | reverse complement strand
ATGACCACTGAGTTGCAGACAAGACAACAAAAACAGGACATCACAGAAAAGGGGAAATAGAAAGACGATAGCTTCAGCGTAAAAGAAAAGAAAACGAAGTAGAAGAGCCCACCAGGGACTCCCACCAACCACCCGCCGTCTAACTTGTGACCTTGCGGTTATATACCAAATGGCATGAAATAGGGATGACCACTGAGTTTGCAAACAAAAAAACATAACCAGGACATCACAGTCAGAGAAAAGAGGAAAAAGTAAGACGATAGCTTCAGTGTAAAAGATCAGAAACAGAAGTAGAAGTGCCCATCCAGGACTCCCACCAACTGCCTGCCAATCTCTGTTTATAAACCCTTAGTTAGCTGAAAATCCTCTGTTCAATAACTTACAGCACTATTGAACATGTTAACATCCACTGGTTTTAGCTTATCACTCCATGGGAATGTCCGATAGACACTAATCTAGACTTACTTTTACTTTCCCTTTCCCAATCATCATTCACTACTCGTGAAAACAAAGTTCAGTCTTCTGTCTTTTTAACTAAATCATCTTAACAACATGACCGCTCCTGTTTTTTAACAAAACAAAATTTCGCTAGTTGAGTTAGATAAGCAGGCAATTCCAGGCACAACAGCACATTTCAGCATTGGGCGGTTCCGCGTGCAAAGGCCCATTAATGGTTAAACAAACCTAAAACATCCTGATACCATAAAGATATGATAAACAGTGATGGGCAGAAATGTACACTGTGTCCTTTAATTATTCCCTGAAAGAGAATGGAAATAAATAAAAAGATAAAAACACCCACATTTTTGCAATCGGCTCTCAACCTCTATGTAGGCTCTGCCATTTTCTGTCGACTTATTAAACTCGTTTTAACTCCCTCTGTATGTTTTGTAGTGTATCTTGACTTGGAGGTAGCCAATGCCTCTTGCACATTCCATTTATTATCAGCTTCTGCATTGTGACTCTGCAAAAATGATAGCTTCAGTTTAAAAGATAAGAAACAGAAGTAGACGTGCCCACCTGGGACTCCCACCAAAGAGCAAGACATGAAATGCAAACCAAGACAATGAAAAAGATAAATAGGACACAAAAGAAGAGGAGAAAAAAGTAAGAAGACAGCTTCAGTACCAAAGACAAGAAAACAGAAGTACAAGAGCCCACCTAGATTCCAACTAGCTGCTCTGTTATAGTTTTTGCTTCGGATGATTTATACAATATTATTACACAAACACTATAATAGTGTGCCTCACAAAAATAAATTCAAACAATCAGACAAACAAGGTTTGCTTTGTACAAATCTCCATCAAAAATAAAATTGGCCTTATGTGCTCATATGCTCTAAAATTCAATTTGTTTTTGTGGTTGTAGGACTAACCAAATCCCTCCCTCCCTCTTTTTTTTCTTCTTTCTAATTTATCATTATCACCCTCACAAACACAATCATGGATTGTTGTTGGTTTTATGGCACACAAGGGTATAATACAGGCACCTAAGTAATCTGTTTAGTCGTGCAAGCATGGGCATTCCACACAATAAATGCAATCTCCCTAAAAACCTGCTTTTCCAATGATTGGTCTGCACTACAAATACAAAGAAAATAAGAGAAACAGCCCAAGGGAGATCACTCATCAAATCTTTGTTTTCAAGGAAACACATACTGTATATTTGTACAGGGAATAAATATCATAGCCAATTTTCAACCAATCAACAAGGACAGCATAACAAAACAAGCGCAAGAAAGGGCACTGGTGTTAGTATTAGAAAAAGAAAAAAACATTGCTGGATACATTAAAGGAACGGTGTAACTGCAATGATATTGATCTTCAATTCAGGAAAGGCTTAGCTCTTTATGGAAGACGAGGTTTCTCCATAATGTAGGCTGATGGAACGAGAAACTATGTCATGTTGGAAGAAACAGCACAATGTAGAACGCATGAATTGTATATAAACACTTCAGCTGTCAAAGTATAGAAGTTGCAGTCTCTCAGTCTCTTCTAGATGTGCTCTTTGGTGTTAATTCCTTGCGACAAGCCTACTTCCAAAATGTCAATCAAATATTGATCTCATGAGTTTCACTGTGAAAATTTTAACTATTTTCCATTGCTTTGTTGTGTTGTCATTTTAAAATTATTTTTTTTTACACAATATTGCTGAGTTGTCATTCCCCCCTCTCCCCCCCCTCTCTCTCTCTCCCTACATGTGGTTAGTCTTTCCAGGTCTTGAGAATTTGTCCAGCTTTCTCCAATGTGTAATCCTCCTGTGAAGGTGAAAACATAAACACATTAACTCACAAAATCATGTAGGGGGAAAAACACGAAAACAATAACTCATACAATCATCTAGGGGAGAAAATTAACACATTAACTCGCACAATAATGTAGCGGGAAGAAAATGAAGACATTACATCAAACAGACAAGTTTTATTATTTGGTAAATTCTTGACTTTAACCAACTGAGTGGGAACACTGAATAATATGTTTATATAGCAAATAAGTTTTTATCTGCTTCATTCAGTTCAACATTTTTCAATCAAAACTATATTTTATAGATTTTAACTCTCAGTCAACCAACAATTCAAAACTATCAACAGAATCAGAGTTTTATGTTTCAAATTGAATACAATGGATGAGGGACTTCTGTCTAAATTATGATATTGCATCCTGATTCTTATATCTTATATCAGTCCTCTGCCCCTGCATCTACAGGTAACTCCGATAGCTTGATTTCCTACCTTGATAAAACATACTCGTATAAAGTTCTCTGCCATGTGTTTGTGTTCTTCACTGTAGAAGGCAGTGGGTGGAATCAATGTCAATTTCTGGACAGATTAACAGAAAGAAAATAAAAATCAGGGGCTCAGGGAATAAAGTAGATACAGCTCAGAGAACCCATGTTTCCTGGGTTTCCAGTCTTACCACCAACAGTAATTTTTCCTCATAAAAATTTCTTTTTAAATAAAGAGTGGCAGTAAATTCACTTAAGGCTGACAAGGTTGCAAAAACTAACTAAGGTCCTCGCAAGGATTTCAAAATACCTATAGATTGCAGGAGCCACAATTTCGTCCAGTCTGAAAATCAATTTATGATTCGCTAGATAAAAACTGTGGTTGTTCCAAATGGGAGTCCCTTAAAAAAAAATCACATCATTATATACATCCTTGACTGAAAGATTTAGTTTTCCTATTTTGGAAACTGTCAGTTTGAAATGTCAGGTCTCTTTATTCACTAATCACCCATTTGGCTGTTTTGCTTAACCCTACAATAATGAACAAGCTGAAGAGACAAAAATCAAGACACAAGCCAGGTCAACAGACTTAATCAATTTGGTTGTACATAAACTTTATGTTTCTTCTCATTTACTTCTGTTACCATTGTCATCTCTACAAACAGTCGGTACCCCATATTTTAAAGTTAAATCTGAAGGTACAGGTAAAAAATCAGACCATTCTCACCACATGCATTTTGAAACAAGACATAGAAAACAGTTCAAATTATCTTTCATTTGAAATGCAACAGTTTGTGATGATCAAGGTCTTCATGCAAAAAAATACCATAAGGTGATGAAAAAGTGATGCAGTGAGTCTGTGCAATCTTTTACATATTTCTTGACTTTAGTTGAATTATCAACTCTGAAATTCAAGACTTGTCTTTTTGTGCTTGACAACAGTGGTGGGCCAGGTTTGTTTTTAACTTGACTCCAATCCAGTTCAGTCCATTTCTGCCGCAGCTTCTACTGTAACAACATATCAAACTTGATAGTAACCTTATAACAGAAATAGAATTATACTTATGTATCATGTCCACATGAGACCTTTACACCTCAAATCTGAAACATTTCAAGGTGAAGCATTTTTTTTACCTTGTTGATGGTCAACCACTTGACAAACTTGAAGTCTTGGGGCTCGTCCTCTGTCATCTCACTCAAGTCAGGAACTGAGGAGGAAAAAGCAGGGAAATGGAAGGAATATCAGATCAGTTGTCAGTCAGACAAAAAAAATTCAAAATGATAAGAATTGAAAAGTAAGGTGGAAAAAAATCTACAGAACATTGAAAAATCCTGAGAACAGAAAGGGTCAGTATTGTGTAGTGTAAGGAAAGAGCATCTTACTATTCTAGAAAGTAGAAAAGTTAAGGCTCTTCGATTAGATATTGATTAAAAAACATTCAAAATATAACACTTAAAACCTAAAAAAAAAAACAAGCATTTTTTCTCAATAATTTTTTCGTAACTTGAAAGATAGTGTTCAAATTTATGCATTGCCCATGATACAAATTTGTCTTAACTGAATATAAATTTTCAATCAGATCTGTTGTGTCTCAATAGGTGCTTTCCATACTAAAATACAGGCAATTTCTCTCAACTTTCCTAAAGTGTCATTTTAAAATAATATCAGTTACACTAAAGAAACGTCACAATTTTGTGTGTCATTAGCAATAATTCAACATAGTTTTTATTGACGCAAAACTATTTTGAAGTCATCACTTTTAACCTATAAACTATCATAAACGTGCTATTACTTCATGCCACCAGGTGCGTAAAATGCAAAGACAAAGAAGAAACCAGGTCAAAAACTGAACAACTATTGCTCAAATTTGGATTTTAGTTAAGACAAAATGACATAGAGCTGGTGCAAACTTTACAAAGGATTCATAGACATAAAAATCATTTTGAAAAAAAACCTATGGATTTTATTTTGTGGAACAGACTATACCAAATTCAACTGAAGAGCAGTGGTAATTCATGTTGTGGAACGGACTATACCACAGTCAGCTGAAGAGCAGTGGTAATTCATGTTGTGGAACAGACTATACCACAGTCAACTGAAGAGCAGAGGTAATTCATGTTGTGGAACGGACTATACCACAGTCAACTGAAGAGCAGTGGTAATTCATGTTGTGGAACGGACTATACCACAGTCAACTGAAGAGCAGTGGTAATTCATGTTGTGGAACGGACTATACCACAGTCAACTGAAGAGCAGTGGTAATTCATGTTGTGGAATGGACTATACCACAGTCAACTGAAGAGCAGTGGTAATTCATGCCTCATTCAAAACAACCACAAGTAACCTCCCCCCCTCCCCCTCCTCCTAAAAAAAAACAAAAAATAAATAGAGCTGGGGATGGGCTACATTTATTCTTTCCAAAGAAAAACTATTCTCATTTTGTAATTTAATGCCTCCCCACCTTTAGAGGAGTAATCAGCCATGACGAAATAGCCCCCCTCCGGCACCACAGGCTTCATGCCGGCTTCCTGTAGCATCTTCACCACGCTGTCCCGTTTTGGCTTCAGCTCCTTGGCCAGGGATGTCAGGTAGCAATCAGGAGAGGCCAATCTGGCCATTTCCCTCTCCAGGCTGACCGCTAAGGCCTCCTAAGGAAGCAGAGATATTCACACAGAGAAATGAGATACAACAATGCATCATGGGGTTGCCCCTTAGGAAACTGATAAACTCCTCCTATCCTTGCCAGCCTGCTAGTTGACTGCTTTCAGTAAAACTCAGCTTGTACTCCATACCAAAATATTCAGACATTTGTAATTTCATAGTAAAAAAAGTCAATGTTGTAACCCTTCTCTTATCGTTAAAATACAGGGTGATTCATAAAGAAAATGAAAAATACCATCACATGATGTTTCAAAACTAAAAACATTACAATTCTCCAGGACGAATATATGGTTTGTATAAACTTTGAAGTTATATTTCATATTTTATAAATGGTCAATGTGGCCACCACACAATTAGTGTGGATAACATCAAGCTGATATGAGAATTCCTCCAACACTGCTTCAGTATGTCTCAGTATGTCACTGTCCACTGTCCACTGTATTGATTGCAGCTGTTGTTCAATCATGCATCAATATCAACTGTCTGGGAGAGATGGAGCATAAACTTTGTCTTTAATCACATGCCCCAACAAGAAAAATTTACCCCAGTGAGATCTGTGCATGTGGGCAGGGTAAGCACAGGCGCAGGGTTTTTAGAACCTCTCCTCCAAATCCATCGCTGAGGCGCTTTTTCATTTTGATTGATCGCCACATAATTCAGTCACAATCAAAATTTTAAACTAGGGACAACAGTGAAATTGGCGTCCAATAAAATTTAGATAACTACTCTATCAAAACTTCCACTGATTCAGTCGACAAAACAGCTATAAACATGGAAAAATGCAAAATGATTTTTCTGTATTCTTTTTTAATCCCCCTGTATAATAACTGCCAACAATCTCTAATGTTTAAAACTCAATAAGCAAAGAATGAATCCGTTTATTTGTCTTCACATTGAAATTTGCACTGAAGATTAAGATGAATTTCTTCACAAACTTTACATTCTTTTCATCTGTATTCTAAAAGTTAACAGCCGACATCCGGTATGAATGACAAATAAAAACAGAGTATGGGCATGCTTGCACAGAAATAGTAGAAGTTACACTGCCCTACATCGTTACAGATTGTACTATTTTTGCCAGAATATTCATCTCTTTTTAAAACGGGTCTGTTAAGTTGAGTAGCGCTAACACTATGTGTACCATTTAATCTTGAAATAAGGACAGAAAATCCAGTGACCTCTGACAACATGGGTGGGTGGGGGGGGTAAGGTTTAAAAGTCAACTGTATTGTAAGAACAGAAGAGAGCAGGCACTCATCTGCCAATGGAATGATGGTCATTGCTACCGGATTTTTATTCCCAGTTTGAGGAAAACAAATATTTTGACTCAGGAAAAAGAAATAAGTATCTCAATGTCCTTGAAATAGGTCAGGCTTTAAATCCAAAAAAAGAATGTCACAAAGTCACAATGTATGAGACCAATACTTGATCAGCATGAACGGATGGAGTACTGGGTACAGGGAAGCACTGATTGACCTCTCACCTGGATGGGTGTCGGGATGTTGTAGGTGCAATTCTGGTGCACCACCTGGGCACAGAAGATGAGGTGCTGAGGCCCAACAGCCCACCCCGTCTTCCAACCTGTCACGCTGAATGTTTTGCCGGCACTACCGATGGTCACAGTCCGTTCCCACATGCCTGGCAAACTGGCTGCCAGGAGGGGTCAGTGAAAATAAGAGAGTCTTATTTGGCAAAAAAAGGTATCGATAAATGAAAGAAAGTCTGATTTGATAGAAAAATAATCAGTGCTGATGACAAAGTGAAAAAAAAAAGGCAAAACATTTTCCAAACTAGTCACAATCCAGACATTTCAATATAGAATTAAAACTTGCCTTTTTAGGTACAAAACCCAGCTTACAGAAAAGATGAAAAACTCTGCAGATTTGTGGAAGTGCCCAGTACTTAATTAATACATTTTGTTTGGCAGTAAGGGTCATGCAAAAAAAAAAAGAAAAAAAAAAATAGAAAGAAGAAAACTGACAGTCAGGCGAGAAAAGTAGGTATTCATTTAGCTAGAGATCCATAAAAGACATCAAGATCTTATCTAGCATATAAAATACTCAAAAAGACCAGAGGTTGCAATCCCAATAATCTCCCTAGTTTCATATATACATTATTTGGGAATGTTGGAATAAAAAATAAAAAACATCCTGTCATTGATTGATGCCAACTCTTCCTGTGTTGCAATAGATTAAATCACAGCGGAAACATGAAAATAATTTTTTTTTGTCTAAAATTTCACAATTTTGTAAACATGTTGTGGTCCAAACAATGTAGCAAATGACAAGTGAATCGGACCAGCATTAGAAGAGTTATCATTGGAATCCTAAAAGTTGATGAAGGATTTTTTCTCAATGGCTACCAAATAAAAAATACACACACCCATTTTGATGTGCTTGTTGTTGTCATAGGTCATCCACTCATACACCTCATCTGCTATACATACCACGTCATGCTTCTGACAGAGATCCCCAATCATCGTCAACTCTTCTCTGGTGAAAACCTGTTTACAAATACAAATACAGAGAGGTTTTACATAACCTTTTGAACAATCTATGAACAGGACAATATAACAAAATAAAGGGTGTCCTCTACTAAGAGTTCATCATAAAAGGAATTATTGCGGCACAAGTGGGCACCTTTCCAAAACTTCTTAGGAAGTCCCATTGCAGAAATATTTAGAGCATGGACACTGTTAATTTCTTTTCTGTTTCTGTCAACTGAATACAAACATCAAAGAAATTTGTTTCTGCATAAAAAATGTAAGAGATACATAATTCTTCATTATGATGAGATTTCATTCATAATCACAGGGTTTTGGTAAATGGAGAACCACATGCTGAATTTTTGTAAAAACTTTAGTAAGGTTTTTTACAATTGACTGCAATTACCTTCATTGAATGAGTGCATGGATTCTAAAAGGAAATATAGTAAGGGGTTTAGGTTATGAATTCTGTGCTGGAATGCACAATGAGATAGTTTTACGTCGTGCGTAAGCTTAGTTGTAACATAGCTAGTCGGAGGTTTACGACAATCTTAATTTGGTATGCACAATCGGACTTGCAACTACGACTAGCTACGACAGGATTTTTATCCGTAAACAACCGCAAGAGCCAATGCGCCAGGCTTCTTACTAGTTCGTACCCATAAACTTTCACATTTTTGTATCTTTTTCTCTACTCATCTTCATATATTTTTACCATTTAACACTTTCTCGTCATTCACGAAAAACATACCAACGACGATTCAAGTTTTAATTGTCTGTAATACTATTCTACAGTGTGGAAAGAAACTTAGGTTTAAAATAAGACAAACAACACACGATAAATGTGGAAATGTTTGGCAACCGAAGGGTATGCACATATACAGCCCACACTCGCTTCATTTAATTAGTCATATCGCACTTTCATATTGTTTACTAACAACATTTCAACAATATCAATGTTTTTAGTCTCATTTATAATATTTGACATCACTGGTAGGTATTTCCAAAGTTTAAAAGAAGAATAACAAACAAAAAGTGAAGGCTCCATCAGTTGGCTCGATGTTGTTCACTATCGGTTGATGCAGATGGAAGAGTTCCACTCGACTCCAGCGCCACCTGTCGGTTCCTGTGTGTTAGCGTGGCATTCACATTTGCTTCAGTAAAATATTACCATACACTTCTTAGTCAAGGTCGTAAGGAGTTTACAGGAGCTCTTTTGCTCAACTAGTTTAGTCAGCACTTTACACAGCGACTTGCTGTAGTCATGGGTGATGCATGAGCTACTAATGTTACGTCACGACAAGAAAGATTTCAACAATCGACTAAATTTATTATGCCGTTGTGCATTCCAGCATTGATGACATTCACCCTCCAGATGACAAAATAAAAGACATCAGGATAATGCTAAGATCTTCGAATTGAAGCTTTTTCATATTTTTTTCACCTTTCCACAGGGGTTGTTGGGCGTGTTGACAATGATGAGTTTGGTTTTCTCTGTGAATTTGCTGGCCAGTTCCTCGGGATCCAGCTTCCAGTCAGCGCTGGAGGTGCTGGCTCCATCTTTGGTCTGGGAAGAAACAAAATAGGACAAAACTAAAGTCATTTAATTTAATTTGTAAATGAAAAGAAATTGAAAAACTACAACAACAAAAAAATGAAATGCAACACATAAAATTGAACAGCATTTTATACACTCTTTATTAAAAAACCCCAACTTATTTGTGGTTTAATTTCTATTCAACATCTCCGCTCCAGCACTTGAATGGTTTATGTGATTAGATGCTTGATCTCATGTCCAAAATAAATTGCAGTCAGTGAAACGAGTGATTGCATTTTGTAAAGACTATCAAAAGCTTTGCTTTCATATTTCTGGAACCTTCCCTTACTGGTCTGAGTGGGACAAAGACAGGCTTGCCTCCTGCCACTGCTACCATTGGGTGATAGCAGTCAAAGAACGGCTCAATAATGATGACCTGGAAAACGATGACAAGAAAAATATCAAGTGAGCAAATCAACCTTTACAGATCAGTACAAATGGATGGCAAATAAGTTGTATGAAATAAGAACTGGAGGGGAATCTTTGGTAAAGATAATAGAGAAAAATCGGGTGATATGGGGTAATTCCATATTTGGAGTAATTCCATACTCTACTCCAATTATAGATTTTTATGGTAAAAATTACAACCGCAATGTAGAGTACTGTTCTGGTAAAGACACTATATGCTTTAGTCTGCACTCCCCGGTCATGTTCACAATCTCAATTTTCATCTTCACTGAAATCATGAGTTTAGAAAAAAATGTCTTCAGTCCATCCTACTGGTGAGTAAAATCTACACAATTTCTAGATGTACTAAAAGTAGATTATGGAATTGCCTTATGTCAACATATCCAAAAAAAACAATAAAAAAACCCTCCAAAAAACAAGACAAAAGAAACAAAAAAACCACCTCAAAACAAAAGGAAAGAAAACATTAGAGTTAAGAAGCAACATAGGAATTACATTAAAGAAAAAAGTAGTCAGTTAATAAATACAAAAACACTCATGACAATGTGATCATTTATATTTTAAATCATGATAAAAAGATCCCGAAAATTTTTTTAATGATGCCGAGCCAATTGAAACATAACACAGTCATACTTCTTTTACGGAAAGGTTGAGGAGTGCCTACCTCATCCCCAGGGTTAACCAGACCCTGGATAATACAGAAAAGAGACCCGTATGCTCCAACAGTCACGAGAATTTCTGTCATTGGGTCTGCACTTCGATTGAGGTGAGGTTCATACAGCTTGCTGATGGCTTGCACTAGTCGCGGTAAACCCTGAAACAGGAAAGGCAATGACACAACGTAAAATGTAAGAGAAATAGGCATAAAAAATCTAAACCTTTGTTAATTCACCAGGGTTTGCTTACAGGACCCCCCTTATCAGTCACTTCTTACCTCGTTTCAGGGAAAGGGAAGAGGGGAAGGTCCACATAACAAACCGCCTTTCCAATACCATGATTGGAAATAATAAAGATAATTTAAATACTGCCTATTACTGAGGTTACTGGGTGCTTAACACAGTACATGGGTCATTTCAATACATTAACAAAGGTCGTGTCAACAAGGCACAGCCATAAAAACCAATCATTCCTACCTACACTGCTCAACTCAAGAGACACCAATCATTCCTACCTACATCGTTTGACTCAAGAGACACCAATCATTCCTACCTACATCGTTTGACTCGAGAGACACCAATCATTCCTACCTACATTGTTTGACACGAGAGATACCAATCATTCCAACCTACATCGTTTGACTCGAGAGACACCAATCATTCCTACCTACATCGTTTGACTCGAGAGACACCAATCATTCCAACCTACATCGTTTGACTCGAGAGACACCAATCATTCCTACCTACATCGTTTGACTCGAGAGACA
>JBCIKM010534110.1:2761-18235 GCA_039654465.1 Melibe viridis | reverse complement strand
CACACACACACACACACACACACACACACACACACACACACACACACACACACACACACACACACACACAACCACTACCAAAAACAGTTTTCCTCTTAATATTTTCGTTTTGTTCCGTGTTGTTCTCTGGAAAATTGCTTATTTCTCCTTTTAGTTATTTCCATTAAAAATCCTCATTGAAAAAGCACACCGTATCAGGAGGTGGTATGAAATCGATTGCAGATCCACGGACTTGTCCCTTTACATTAGATTGGAAAGACAAGTGAAGGGACTTAGTTTTTACGATGACAATGGTATTCTGAAAAGCTGTACATGATTTATCAAAATCGCTAATTGTTTTCGTCAACCAGAGCACCTTTGACGCGTCTCCCGCCGAAAAGTGAAGACTAAAGATAATTTACATGATACAGACTTGACCAGCTTTGCACCTGAAATTTTGACATGTCTTTAAATTACTCTCCCTTTATGCGTATGCTCAGATTCAGCCTTGTCACAAAAATCTGGAAAGCTCGGTGGGAGTCACCAATAATATTATTACGTAGCTCTGGATTGACTGCTGGTGCAAATCCCTGTAAAAGCATTAAACTTTCCTTCCATCAAGTTTATTTTTCAAGATAGGAAACAACCAAATTAAATGTCACACGGGGCAACGCAGCAACTCCAGGCTTGGAGTGGCAAAACTTGGATTCCAGCCTATCGTGAAATAAGAGTTGCAGCCTTTGGTCCGAGAAGGACGGCTTGCCATGAAGGAGCAATGTGCTGGATGATCCTCCGACCTTTGATTTCTGCTCAACAACAGCAGATTTTACTGGTAGAGGAACGATCTGGATGTAATAATCCCAGCGCGGGTTCAATCCCCGCCAGCGACGAAAAAAAAAAGGCAGCAGGAAGGCATCTAGGAGTCATGACCTAGATATGGCCCGACCCCCTTAGAGTGTCAGGAGTCTAGGGCCAAAACACTTCTCTGAGGGGGGGGGGGGTGGGGTTCTTCTCTGAAGACTTTCTGTTGTTGCTTTCCACAGGAGCATCTTGCTCACAGTAGTCGGAGTATCCTGTGGCGTGATATCAATTGCCAGCGTCCAATCATTGTAATTGAAAAAAAGAAATCAGAGAAAATTAACCTCCTGTTGTGAAACCTTGGACACAACACAAAAGTATGGTTTCTGTTCCTTTTCGTCTATCCATATTCTGTTTAAGTGTTTCGATGGGTCGCCTAAATAGGGTAGCAAAGTTTCAAACCCTCTGGCAATATCTTTAATCCTTCTGGCTCCGTGCAATTCAAATAAATCGAATAACTGTCTCTTATCTCTCCCTAACTTGTTTTTGTTCTTCAATTCAGTCAACGGGGCACCAAAGAGGAGGGTTAGATGAATTGGATCAAGACATAAGAGCTCATTTTTTAGTCCTCGATTACACGGGATGCCGGCTTGAAAGTCATCTCCTGATAAAGGACAATATAGATATTCTGTTATCAGAAATGGCCCCACGAGTTATACGTGTGTCTGTCTCACGCCACTCTTTAATGGCAGGACAACACGACCCTTCTATAGTACTGTCACTATAATAATATTATACCGTCTCACGCCACTCTTCAGTGGCAGGACAAGACGACCCTTCTATAATACTATCACTAGAATAATAATATTATAGTGATAGTATTATAGAAGGGTCGTCTTGTATATTATACCAAACCACTCGCTGCCGCCATTGCAGCTGCTGTAGTAATCGTGTGGTGTTCGTCTCTCCCAGACTGGGCCATCATACCTGTGCCTACGCCGAACGCTGGCCATGCAAAGTGGAAATGGGTCATCGATAATCATTATGGAAATGTTACATTACTCTGTTCCCTTGCCTTGTATGTGCACATGCCTACTCGAGTGTCTAAGCAAGGCCGCGCCATCCGTCTGTCCACCACACAGTATTGCAGCAACTTGCAGTTGTCATTGAAATTCGATAGCATTTTGTTCCAACTTGTCTCGTTTTCCAGTTGTCTCAGGTTTTATTCACCAATGTTCTTAGTTGGTACACTACTTAAATTACGTTATCGAATGACGCCGCTGCAATGTTTGTCCATATACACGAAATATGCAAAACACATCGCGTTATATCAAACACATTGAAACGCGGATTCTTTGTTGAAACTGGACCCTCCACCCTCACCCCAACCAATTTTCCTGTAAATCCTTTTATGTTGAGTTTCCGATTTGAGGTCAAGTTTTATTTTTTTTTTTATTTATTTAGTTAGTTAGTTATATGTGTAGTATGCATTTCAGAGGACTCATACGGCATGTATGCTGTTGTTGACGTAGCACCATCCCATCCACATTTGTTAGTGGTCATAAGAATGGTTCCGCTTTTATTTCCTCTGGGTGGCGCGTCTCTGTGTTTTGAACGGGGTTTTCCCCCATTACTTTTGATGTCAGTTGGTACATGTAGTTGTAAGGGGCACTTTCAACGAAATACAAAGTGTCCCTTTATTTCTCTCCGATAAAGAATGGAAGTAGATCTAGGAAAAAAGATAGAAACTTCCGGAATTGTTGTTTTTGTTTTCCTTCTTGTTTGTTTTGTTTTGTTTGGACAGTTTAGAAAATTGTTATAGTTTCGTTGGTGCACAAAATATCATACCGATACAGGGACCCGTTTTTCAACTGTCACATCTTTTTCGATACGTAGGTGGCTAAAAACGGGGAGAAAATGAGTTTTGAAAGAAAAGAAAAAAGAAAAAAATTAGGTCCCTAAAAAACATCGCGCATCGTTTTACTCGGGTTTACTTAGTATGACCGGGTTTACTTAGTATGACCGGGTTTACTTAGTATGACCGACCCAACATTTTGATAATGCTTTTTATTTTGTGTGCTTTTAAAACTTATTATATCTTAAATAAACTTAGACTCTGCATAATATCAAACAATATTACAACAAACGAACAAAATATTACAACAACAACAACAACAACAACAACAACAACAACAACAACAACAACTACTACTACAAAACCTTATCTTTTCTTCTGTTCGAAATAGTTCAATTCGTTATCGGGGAGAAATAACAGTATGACCCTGTAATTTGCTTTTCGGATGAAAGCTGTTCAACGGATCTAGGATTGCGGTGGGTTGTTTGCTCAGCCTGCTTGTGAAAAGGGTAATTCGTAAACGGTAGAAAACATCATTGTAAATGCAGCCTTCTTCCGCCGCCAAGAAATGCCCCTTGAACCTGAGGTTCTGTTCTTTTGTTGTGCGGTTGCAGGCCGTGTCGGGACCAAAGAGATTCTCTTACACCCAAGAGAACCCAAGAGAATCTCTTCGCTTACACGACGGTCGGGACCGAGCTTTGAATCGAGTATCGTGTGAAGCAACAGACGCATAGAAAAGACAGGGAGGGGGGTTCTGTCCGCATCATTTCTACTGCACAGTCTTGGTCGACACTCTCAGTTCAAAGACAATACCGACGGCATTTTCTACAAAGTCAACATTGCAAAGTCTATGGTTGCCAAATATCTTACCTGCTAATACTAATAGGCGGTAAGATCTTTGATGGTTACTTGCTACAGCGTGACATACATTATTAATGAATAAGTCTAGAGGATTTTTTTCTTTTGTTTTTGTACTCTTTTTGTTTTGGTTTTTTTTATTTGTTTGGGTTTTTGTTTGGTTTTGTTTTGCTTTTTTACCTACTGTTGCCGGTTGTTGTTTTTTTTTTCCAGAGTTACTGTTCTCTCTTTTTTTGTTCTTTTTTTTTTTTTTTTTTTTTTTTTAAATAAGAGATGTCCTGGTGACCCGATTCACCGTATTTTGATAACAATGTCCGATAGCCAAGTGGAAAGTCGGTAAAGCGCTTTGCCAGCAGATTAGACTCTTTTGTTTTTTAGATTGGACTATCACCACATAGAATATTATTTTATTTCGCAGATGGAACAGAAGAAGAAGAAGGAGGAGGAGGAGGAAGTGAACAAAAGGATGATTACACAGTCACATTTGTTCGAGGGAATGTGCTTATGTGGAAACATTGCATTGAAGCGTGCCTGTGACTGCTTTTATTGTTCGAGTTACTTGTTTGCTCTTTTGGTGGACATGTTATTACATAATGATATATGCATGTCTTGCAGAGCTGTGACGTGTGTGACCATTCATGTCTTGACTTTTGTTCCTTTTGCGACATAATGTCAACAAAGAATTGCTCTATTTTTGACCAATGAAGGTTACTTAAAATGTTTATAGCAATGCGCCAGCATGTATGGGAGAAAGAAAAATAAAGAAAACAAACTCAAACTCACAATACTTTCCCAAACCAAAACTCATCACCATCTCACCACTGCTACGACTACTCCCACCACCCCCTCCCCACCACTCACCTCCTTCTTGTTTTATTTTTTTTTTTTTTTGGTTTTTGTTTTGTTTTGTTTTATTTTGTTTTTCCTTTTTTTAGTTGATCCAACGTGCCAAAAAAGGGGCCTCTCTGCAATAAATTTGTCACTTCAAATTGACCCCATGAATTGTTTTAAGATGAATAAAAGATGAGGGTGAAATCCAAAATGAAGGTCTTTTGTGTTATTCAAACATGAAAACCTGGCCTACAGCAATAAAAATATTCATTTTGCGTAGGCCTTTTATCTGGGGTATTTTTCTCTGTTGTTATCACATTGCCTCTTCATGTTCCCTGCCTTGGCGTGGTGGAGAGGCTTGTGGGGCCTGATGATTTTAAAGGCTATGCCATAGGTTCAACCATAATGGACAGGCTTGAAATGAAGACCCAGACTAGATGGGGACAGCCTGGCAAGAGGCGTAGGTGGCACTCCCACCACTTGCCTTGGGGGTCAGTGGCTTAACTGCCTGCTCTTCTGAATTTAACTAGTTCAGAGAAATCTGACTGTGCCCGACTGTAGGACTGCCTTAACAGACTTGACCCATTTATTTTCAAGGACTGTGAACGGTAAAGACAAAGAGAACTTTTAGATTCAAAATAAAAATTTTAGGCGTAACTGAAACAAAGAAAAAAGGACAGTGAGTAGAAAATCTAGGTAGCCATGAATTAATATATTCAGGTGTTAATACTTCGGACAGAGCAAAAGCAGGTATAGCTTAAGTGTATTGTCAGCTTGGGCAAGCTTTCGTAGGTAAAAAAGAATTAACTACGAAAACCAAAATATCAGTATTTAATTCTATCTATTGCCCAACTCTAATCTATGTAATTGAACTTAGAGAACAAAAATAAAAGTAGGTTGCAGGCAAGTGAAATGAAATTTCTAAGACGATCAATAGGCAAGACAAAGAGAAATAAGATAGAAACACAAGGATTAGAGCGGAAGTCAAAACAGAAAGCCTTGCATTTAAAATAGAGAAGAACCAACTTCACGTTTTGGCCATGTTAACAGGATGGAAAATGACAGGATTCCAAAACAAACTTTAGAATGTAGACATTAGGGAAAGTTGCCAAGAGGTAGACCAAAGAAATTGTGGCAAGACGCAATCTCAGAAATATTGGAAAAGAAAGGTTGTAAACTTGGAGATGCAAAAAGGAAGAGCTTCGATAGGGATTAGTGGCGAAGGTTTGTGCATAGCAATTAAACCTTACACCGAAAGGTTCTAAATGTAAAGATAAAGAAAGTTATCACAGTGGAAGCACCAAAGCAAAAAACAATGACTGATATTTGTTCAAAATTATGTTATTTTAATGTAACAATGCTTAAAAATTTGTTTTAACATCACTGGAAAAGCTGTGAGTGCTTAAGATACTTATTTGGCATTGGTTACTCAAAAGAATGGTTGGTGGGTGTCACTGGTGGGCACTTCTACTTCTGTTTCTGCAGCAGCTCTCTGTGTCATCACTTCCTCCCTTTTATATATGCTCCAATCCTCAACCTTGATTTGCTCAATTTTTCTTTTGTCAGACTTTCTTTATGAATTTGAATCTACACTTTGCAGGTCCATCTTCAAACTCAACAAGGAAAGAGTATCAGTCTCTTCCAGATGGCTGGAAAAGTCATTAAAGGAGATGGCATTCTTGGGCTTTATAACGGACTATCAGCCTCTGTTTGTAGACAAGTGAGTGCTCTTAGTGTGACTGTCTGAAAAAGAAAAGAAAAACCCCAACCATTTTTATGTTTCTTCTTTGTTTTTTGTCATGTTTTTTATATAATTTTGGTTCCTTTTTATGGGGTTGGGTGGGGGGGGGACAATCTTTTTTTATCTCCTATTCAGTTGTATGGAGGATGCTTTACTCTTATAAGGATTTATTTATTCAGTTTGAAAACTAATAATCTGCAACTCCTATCTACTTGTTAACTCGGAGCCATAAAACAGAATTACATATCATTTTTAAAAGTTTGTGACCTGTTGAATGCAAACCCATATCTTGTGAATGGAAAATATGTTAAAAGTCAACAGTCAATTCATGTTCAGACCATCAGACCACTTGAAAAAAAAGAAGAAGAAAAAAGATTTTAGCAAGATGGAAAGTCAATTAGTGAATTTCTAACTCCTTCTGTCTGTGTTTTTTTTGTTGTTTCTTATCTTTTAGGATGTGGAAGTTTAGGGTTTCTCAAACTTTTTGGTTTCTCCTAATATTCAACTTCTGTAGCATCTCTTCTGAATAAAATTAATCCAGGTTGGCTCACTTGATACCTTGTCCTTGCTCGGAAAAAGACTGGAGAGGGAATTTTAGGAAAAAAGGAATACTGTACTGATTTCATTAATTGCACCATCCTAGATAGTACTGTCCATTGTGATTTTCCTAGATATGAGATCTGCAAGATACCTTTACTTGTAGATGTCCTTTAGAGTCCAATCACCTTCCAACAAAAATCATATCATTTGATGTCAATATCATCAAATTTCTCTGACTGCCAATGGGGCTTTGACCAAGCCTTGATATTAGGTAGACAGGCAAGGTTCCGGTCAAACCTACGTGACCTATCAAAAACACCTGCTTCCTCCTGTCTATCAAACTGTCATAAAGAGTTCAGTGATGTTTTTGGGTTGTTCTAGATTTACAGATGTACATCATGTGCGGGGGATGTTGGGATTTTTTTTTTTATCCATTTTCAGCCTGTGGTCTCCATGATTTTCTGACAGTCAGGTGGCTGGAAAAAGTTGGTTCTAGAGTTCTGTCATTTTATCTGTAAATCAAAACATCAATAATAAATGTAAATTCTCAGTTGTTTCATTGAAAAATGTTGGTAATATATTTTGCTCATCACTTTTTCAGCTGACATATTCATTGACAAGATTTGCCATTTATGAAACAGTGAAGAAAGAGTTGACCAAAGATGGACGTTCAATGCCTTTCTATGAGAAAATTGCTCTGGCCTCGGTTGCAGGAGCATCAGGGGGGCTTGTTGGCACTCCTGCGGATCTAGTCAATGTCAGGTGAGGATCAGTACATTCAAGTATACGTAGCTTTCTTATCTCAGTCATTGTGCTTTATATATTTGTACTGGATAAGTCATGCTTCATCATTGTAAAGGCCTGGATTTTTTTGATTTTTTTTTAGTTCCTTAATCTCCTCCATCAAACTGAACTCAATCATAATTTTGTAAATTTTCTCTCATTTCCAGAATGCAAAATGACATCAAGTTACCTCCTGCTGAAAGAAGAAAGTTTGTAAACATTTTAAAACTTTTCCACTGTTATCAATTTCAGTTCCTTTAAAAGTCACTCTGTTTCTCTTGTTGATTTACTTAGTACTTCTTAAAATTTATCTCCTCAAATGTAAATTTTGGTATTTTCCAAAGGAATACTGTTGTGTCCTTAAGCTTGATTTACTAAATCAGCTTAGTGATTATTTCCTGACAAATTATCGATTTCATTTTGGGTTTTTTGTGATTTTCTTGTGAGAAAATCCAGCAGAAATCTAATCTTTTCAGGTTTTGATTTTTCATGTCTGTATTTCATTTTATTTTTTAAATTTTGACTTAATTCAACCAAAGACTTGGGAATTGTTGGCAATCTAATCAATAAAAATTCCACAAAAGACACTTATCTCACAGAGGTGAATGTTAGTTGTGTTGAAAACAAATGTCAGGAATTCCAAATTGCATTTATTGGGTTTGGTTTTATCCCATGTATATTTTACTGTTTTTTTAAAACAGGATAATTTTCATTCTTATATCTTTCACAGTTGTTTTACTAAAAGAAATCGATGAATATTAAGATTCTTAATTGAAAAGTTTTGTGATTTTAATCCTTCCAGTTACAAGCATGCTATTGATGGTTTGTACCGAGTGGCTAGGTATGAAGGACTTAGAACATCATTCAATGGAGCAACCATGGCCAGCTCTCGTGCAGTTCTTGTGACAGTTGGACAGTTGGCGTGCTATGATCAACTTAAAGGAATGCTTCTTTCAACAGGAATTTTTTATGACAATATAAATTTGCATCTTACTTCCAGTGTTTTAGCGGTAAGTGATTGGTTTGAAATGTTCTCTTTGTACTGACTGCTTTCAGTGGCACTGCCTACAGGGGCCATTTTATTTATGTTAAGGCTACTTGTGGTTCACTTCAACAACAAAATACTCCTTTAAATTCTGTTTCCTATAAGCAAACCTGATATCATTGGAAAGGTGGAAGAATGGAGCTCAAAATGAAATTGTTTTTAATATACCTATCTTTTTTGCTACTAACTCAAAATGATAACAAATAGCCGAAATACCATTTTTATGATATGCCAAAAAGAAAAAAAGGTTTAAAGCTCAAAATTTAATTTTATTGGTATATTTATGCACCAAATGCTTTAATATTAATAGATTTTTAAATTTTGTGTAAAAAAAAAATAAAAGTGTAAATTATTGTTTAGAACAGAAATTTTTGCCAAAAATCAGCAGCTGTGTTCATCAGTCTTGAACCGATGATTTCTTTCGATGTATAATGAGGTCAGTGGGGTAGTCATGTGACTTCTTTTGTAAAACCTCATCGGATAAAGAATCAAATAGACACAGACGATGTCAGGGGATGTGTAGTGTGTTATTCTCAGGTGTAAACAACCCCACAACCTAGCCCTTCCCCACTCACCCTTTGAATGGGCCATGCACTACTCCGGCAGTTAAAGGATGGCTAGAAATGGGGTTTTCCTCACGGAACTTTGCTACTCCTGAGGTTATAGAATCAAGCATAAGTTAAGATGGTTGTAATTTCTTTAGCTTTTTCTTGACAAGAAGATTATCCATTTGGATGGGGTGACCTGTAGATCCAATACTAGGCTTTTAGATTTACTTATGCCTTGTTGCCTTTGTATTTACAGGAAAATCTTTATGCCTAATCCACTATTCTTCCCGCCAAGAGTATTTGTAAAATTGTATGAAATAATCATGTGATTAATAAAGTATCATTTCTTTTAATGTCTGGTTAGGGAATGATTGCAACATGCTTAACCCAACCTTTGGATGTGATGAAAACAAGAATGATGAATGCTGCCCCTGGAACATACAAGGTAAATATAGGTTCAGATTTAGTTTCCAATCAACAGAAGTTGTAAAGATTCATTAAGATCATGATAATAATGATGATGATTATGATCATTATCATTATTATCAATTATTATTATTATTCGTAGTAGTAGTGGTAATGGTAGCATTAGTGGCAATAGCAGTGGCAAATAAAAGAAATGTTTCTTCCGATTTTTAAACCTTTTTTCTCCATTACACAATATTGCTGTTAAAAATTGTATTTCTATGATTAAAAGAAAATCACTTTCCTAATTATAAGCTCTTGGAAAGGCCTTCATTCTTGTATTATTGGTTCAATGTGTACTTGTAAATTTATTTTAAAATAATAGAGCATCCAGGCAAATACCATATTGTCTTTCGAAAAACAAATTGACATTTTTTGAACAGTTCCAACTTTCCTACTAGTGTTTTGATTTTAAGACAAGTCGATTATCATATTATGTTATCCGTTAAAAAACTGCACATTAACTCTGACCAAGGCGTTGAAACTTTCAAAGTCTTTAACCATGCTGAATACAGGTCAGACCTGATTCCAGAGTCATTCGTCAACATATCAGCACTCATCACCTCATGAGTGCAAAATCCTCACATGCTTTAAAATGCCTTTGATCCCTTGGAGCACTATCTCAACCTCCCTACAGCGCAGACCTTGCCCCGAGTTACTTTTTCTTTTATTCTAGACTTTAAGAACGCCTCCAAGGCAAAAACATGTAGCTTTTGGCCAAGCGCACTTAGCAATTCTCAACAACAATTTGCAGGGTTTTTTGCCGTGAGAGTGGAAGAAAGGAAGAAATGTGTCATTCACAATGAAGCTCCATTTTGGCATTCAACTGCTGGTCAAACTACATGACACAACACACCGATCAGGTCACTGCAGCACACACTCTCTAACAACACACTCCACGAGGATATGCAAGCGTGCCTGCAATCTCTTTGTAGACAAAAACACACCTCTTAAGATTGAGAAAAGCTTTACATTCCCAATCATCTGTAGAATGTGTTGTGAGCTTGTAATAATAATAATAATAATTTGTCATTTGACAGAAGTGGTCAAAACTCTAATTCAAAACAATTGTCGGACTTGAATCTATTGAAATAAGGTTAACAAAAATTAATTAATGATTTAACAAGGAGGATTTGTTGTAAAAACCGACCTACTCCATTGCGTTGATGAGATAGTATAATTATATGACATAGGTATCCTATTAGAAGCCCCCATCCCCCATCCCCCGTCCATCATTTTTATGCCCCTGGGGCTTCTAATAGAATTAATACAGTATATGGGGCAGCAAAGCCATTTTTCTTCATTTTGATGAGTAACAAAAAAAATAATAAACACTGACTAAATTGACTCTATCAGTGATTTTTCAAGTTTTATCTGATTTGTCCATTGATTGCATTTTTTATTTCCCCAGAGTATTATGTCCTGTGCTCTTGATATTGGGAAGAATGGACCTTTAGGATTTTTCAAGGTACCGATGTCTTGTGGTTTTTTTTTTCTTTTCTTTTTTGTTTTGTTTTGCTTTATTGCTTTATTTTGATAACCTGATGAGTCTTATTTGAGGGTCTGTCAAAATCAAATCCTTTTACCTAAGGATTCATCCTAATTTTACTCCCAATAAAGTTTTATTACCTCATCTTTTGGATTTTACTGGTTGTCTTCGATTGATTCCTTTTTCTACACAGTTTACTTTTTCATTTTTTTTCATATCATTTATAATTCTTTCTTAAACTGAGCATTGTGGATACTAAAATGATGTATTATTGTATTGAGGGGTTTGCTGAAAACTTAAACACGCTATATATTATCTATCTTTTTTTTTTTTCTTTCTTTCAGGGTTTTGTTCCTGCATTTGTGAGACTAGGACCCCACACTGTTTTAACGTTTGTATTCTTTGAGCAGATACGACAAAATTTTGGAGATGATCCAGTTTAAATATGAGAGTATTGCTTATATTCTAAAATTACCACTGTTTATGCCAGTAATAAGGGCTTACTTCATTGGCATATTCTGGTAAATTGTTCCTTTATGTTTTGTTTCAGGAAATACGTTAGACTTATTTTGGTTATTTGTTTCTACGTTTTGCTTCAGGAAGTACATTTTTTATCAGTATATCTAAAGACCTGTTCAAATAACACAGAAAGAAGCTTAGACATTTGCAATCCATACAGAGCAGATTTACACGTTTTATGATAAGGGCATGAATACTCTCTTACCCATTAAACTGTCTCAAATGAGACTGAAAACATAGTCTTTTACTTCTAAATAGTCTTTATTAGTTTATGAAAAAGATAACATTGAAAAACATCTAAAATAAAAGGAGTGCAATTTATTAATCATTGATCATTCATGTTAGAATTCCTTTTTCATGTTTGTGACATTTGACTAATCTCCTGTAAAAATTGATTAGAATTCCAGATAATTGGTGTATCTTGTACTGATATTCAGTGAATCAGTAATGTTAATTAGGATTTATCCATTGCTTAGAACATCTGGTTTTGGTATTTATTTTTGAATAAATTGAAGTTCTTAAATTTTCACGACAATGCCTGTATTTGATTTCCCTGTAGTTGTGATTAGGTGAAGGTGGAGCTTGAAAAGTGTACATTGGTCCATAATTGTCACATTGACATGATGGTCACTACAACACCCAGTTGATTTTTCCTTTAAAGATAAGTAAATCTGCTATGTTAGGACTCCAATAACCAAAGCTACTTTCTTTGTAATCTGAGCAGGTCTTTTAATGGTGTTTTGGATTTTTGGGTATTTTTTAAATTTTTTATTGAAATAGACTTTATGGTCTGTGTTGAATAATAGCTAAAAAATAACTTTTCTAAGTCAAGTCACCTACGCAGAGTAGTATCTCAGTTATTGTAAGAACAAAACTCTAGGGGAGTTTGTTCATGTGTCTAGCAGTAAATATATTGACACCCTCCCCTTCCCACCATCACTACAGCTGTCACTGGTTGGCTCTGTAGAAAGTGTTGGCCCTAGCTCTTTTGCTTTTGTCTGCATCTGGTACTAGTATGTATGTTTGCTCTTGTTTGTGGGAGATAATAATTTTTCCCTTGCAAAGCAACTCTATTTGCGATGACTGTGAGAGATAAATTTTTCCCTTGTAAATCATCTCTCTGTGAAAATATGTGTGGCAGGGTCAAAATCTGTCTGCTCTTTTAACTTATGTTTTGTCCTTTTGGCCGCTATGACCTTCATGAGGTGCCCTAAAAAAAACAACAAACAAACATTATGCTAAATTTTTTTTTTTTCAGTCTGTTTTCTTTCTCATCTCTATCTTTAACATTTTTAGAATACATAATGTCGTCCCCAGGCCTTTTACACCCAGTTGTCTCATAGCTGGGTTGTAAAGCCAAAAGGGCGACATTAAACTTCATCGGTGTCTCAGCAAGAACAAAACTCCCAATGTTTTGTTCATGAATCAACCGATGAAGACATTTACCCCGCCACTGTCCTTGGTGGGTCTACTTCTGTCTCTTGTCTTTTAGCTAGAGCTATCATCTTGCTTTTTCTAGCACTCTCTTGAGTGCTCTTTTTCACAAACACACATACACTGCTATTTTGTGTTCTGCTAGATAGTCATGGCTCTGCCTGTTGTGCCTTTGTCTGTGTGTGTGTGTCTGCTTTTGTTTGTGGGAGATGATATTTTTTTCCCCTGTAAATCATCTCTCTGGGAAAATGTCTCTGGTAGGGTCAAGATTTATCCGCTCTTTTAACTAATCTTACTTTCCTATTGGGCGCCTCTATGACCCTCGTGTGTTTTCATGCATTAAAACCATCAACAAAAAAAACAAACAACAACAACAAAAAAGAGTACATAATGCAGATTGTTTTTTTAAGGTAAAAACCTTAATCTAGTCGATTTTTTTGTTTGTCTTTCATGGTTTTCTTATTTAAGATAACTGGCAATTTTTGTCCCAAGTTTTGCAGACTTTCTATAACGCCAACTCTTGTCATTTAATCAAAAAGAGAACAAAAAGTTAATAGTGTGTCTCAAACTGAACAGGGAAATGAAGAAATTTGTGTAGATACGGATAAGTAAGACGCATAGATTTCACCTCACTCAGGACTTTATAGTTGATGGCACTTAAACTAAAATCCTTACTTTTTTTATCAGGACGAGATATTTAACAAAAGAACAAATTCAAAGCTTTTGTGTTATCTTTGTGCCATTCTTTTCAAATCCTGTTAAGTGCAGGTGTGATTTTTTTTGTTTTTGAATGTTATGTATTAGTACTAGTCTACTACAAGAATTCGTTATGAATGTATCAAAAAATGAAGAAATCAGAAAAATACAAAAAAAGATAAGAGTCATTCTCTTATGTTCACCCTCTGATTTAGTGCAATTAATCATATTTGTTAATAGATATCGGTGTGTGTGTGTGTGTGTGCGCGTGGGTTTGTGTTGCAACACACTTATATGAGTTGTTGAACTATGACTCATGAGGATAGCACTTCCAACAGTAAACCAATCAGTGAGTTAAAAGATACCTTCTTTTATCTCATGAGTTGAGGGGAAAAGTTCTGTCTCACTGGTAGTGGTAAAAAATTCAGAGTAGTGACAGAGGCATGCAGAAAAATCCATCAGTTGTTGTCCTAAAATATAGTGGCATTCTCTGCCTGCAGAGAAAGGAAAGTATAGGACTGTTCCAAAAGAAGAGTGGGACAACCCAGGCACTATCTGCAATGTAGGACCATTGTGTGATTGTTCTGATGGCTCCCACAGAAATCAAACCCAAGCCCTTCAGCATGGAATTTGAATACTTTGCTTACAGAGCAATCTAATGAGCAATAATTGTGCGGAGATTGTGTGCCACATGTAAAAATAAGCCAGTAAGAGGTCTTTCAAGTTTGACAATGAAGCTAATGTGCAATTTGTGAAAGGAGCAAACAAGTCTTATGTGATAAATCTTAATTCTATTAAATTTGAGAGCAAGATTTTTTTTTTTAAATAGGTACATCAGTATAAGAACTGCATTTTTTTGTGTGTGAATAGATGCATATTAGATTTTTGCTTGATTTAAGTAATTGATATCTTTTTTGAAAATTTGTTTGTGTTGTTCACCTTGCTACACGTGTGCTAAAGTAACTTCACTCTTTCATACACCAAAATGTTATAGTTCAGCTATGCATTAGTATTTAAAATTTTATCTTATAGGGTAATCATTTGATTACGTAGTACAGTACATGCCAGTTTTCTTTTCAATCTGTCGTGAATATAATGACTGATGAATATTTTTGTAAGACAGCCTTAAATAACAACTTCAGAAATAGGGCAAAGAAAGAATTACCAGAGTGAAAAAGGAAAAATTGTCCAAAAAAATGAGCTGGCAGACTCTCCAAACTCCTTTCACTCCATCTTGAACAGCAGTATTGTTAAAAAACTAGTTCTTTATTACCGAAGCAAGGCAACCAAAGTGATGGTCTTTCAACTGTCCTTACTTAAGTGAACAAACGTGTGTGTCAATGAAAATTGGGTCATATGTTATAAATTTTGTTCAATTTGGTTCCTCAATATTCAAATGAATTGACTCAAAACGAAAGTGAAGTTTTTTTTGCACTTTTGTTTATATGATGAAGTTTTGATGCTGTTCCTGTCTGGATGTAGAACTTGAATTTTTTTCAGTTTAGTTTTACTAGATTACAATGAGTTTTTAAAGATGATTTTCCCTTCATTGGATTTAAGATTTTACTCCAGTTTAATGCCAAGTAAAAGAGATTTAGTCAAGTTTTTTAGGGTTTTTTTATTTGACCCCAAATAATTCAAGAGAGACAATGCAGTATTTTGGATCTCCTTTGAACAATCAGAATTGCTATGGTGCTAGTTTCTACGCAAGGTAGGGTACATCTGGAGAGGTCAAGAATTTGAATTCTGTAGTTTTTATAGTTAAAAGCAAATATTTTAGATTGCATTAATGCTAATTGTAGTGTCAAGTATTTTGGGGTTTTTTTATTTGACCCCAAATAATTCAAGAGAGACAATGCAGTATTTTGGATCTCCTTTGAACAATCAGAATTG
>JBCIKM010533999.1:0-18237 GCA_039654465.1 Melibe viridis | reverse complement strand
TCACCTCGGCACTGTGTCTATACTATTTGCTATTCATTTTCATCTATTACCAGTGCCTGCTCCTCTTTTCTTCTTTAAGTTCAAAACCCATAAGGGAAGGCAATAAGACAAATATTTATAATCAAATTTACTGAAGTGCCAAGGCACATATGAAATACTTGTCAGAGATTTACCCTAAACGTCATAACTTACAGGAAGTCAATGTAATAATATCTTAAACAAATAAAAGGATACAAATTAAATATTCTCTAGTTTCATCTGTGATGTCATTTTCATTTTTAGTGTTAAGGGAATAATTTTCAATCTATCTATAAAATTTAAAGTGAATTGGTTTTTTTTAAATTGGCTGAGTTACTTGAAACTTTTTTTCTTTTTTTTTTTTTGGTCTTTTTAAAAGAATTGGATGCATGGGTGACCCAATACATAATCTAAATTTGACGACGGTAAAATCTGAAAATGAGCATAGAAAAGGGACAATGAAAAAGAGAGCACACGTACTGCTGTCCCCTCCCCTGTTTTGGCTCTGTGTCAAAGCTGCCTGGTTGAAGTAGTTATTGAGAGAAGAGGCTAAGTCTCCAAACTGGTCCGGGTTCAAAGACCAGCTGGCCGGGTCAGACTGCTTCATGGTGTCCAGCAAACCTGGCACAGGACACAAATCAGGAGAACAAATACAGTTACAACTCTGGTTTTTGGGGTTGTTTTTTTTTAAAGAAAGTGAATCGAAAGCCGCTTAAAGTTCCTTATTAGTTTTACTCTGGAAGAAGGTCAAAACACAACTGACACGAGACACAGAGAATGCGACAAAACAGTAATATGACAGGAAGATAGGAAAATCTGTATGGTAAACTGAAATGAAAAAGAAAATGTCTAAAGATAACAAAGGGATAATAAGAAAGATTCCCATAACAAAAATAATAATTTAGTACCTGAATTTATTAGTGGTTGTCCCCTTTCAAATAATTAGCTACAATATAATAAGAAGAAGAAAATGAAACCACTAACTAAGAATAAGATTTAAAGCTGTGATTTTGTTTAAATGATATCTCAATACTTTTTCAATAACTGGAGTACAGTTATACCTCCTATAAATGAAAAAGAGAAGGGCAGGACAGGGCAGCAGAACTGAAGACCCCACTAAGGGCATCCATCCATGCTATTGATTTTAAAGCAATATTTTCACAATCAGAAGCCTTTCATACATTTCAAATTTCATTTGATTCATAATATTTTCATAATTGCTCAGTGGCTGTGGTCTTACAAATTTGTTGAGTTTTTCTTTATTTCGTAAACAAATGTCAAATAAGCATGCAATTAAATTACAAGAGCATGTCTACACAATAAGAAAAGATAGAGGCCTTGAAATGACATGCCTACCATAATTTTTCCGTCTATAAGCTGCTCCCAACCATGAACTAGACCCCCTTAGTTGAGAGCCAAAAAAGATGTCCTTCCTAACATAACCCACATCAGACTACAAGCAGCAGAGACTCAAGACGCCGTTTGTGATTACAAACAAAATTGGGAAGAGAATACTGATCCTTTTTTATAAAAATTCTGAACTTTCTCAGAGTACAATTAATTATATTTTTCTCTGAATGCCAACAAACAGTGATCAGTTTACAGGTAAATCAGATTTTATTTACCTCTTTTCAGTTTGTTTTGGTCGGAAATGAACACTGAGAGATATCCATTTTGTTCAGTACAAAAACAATTCCAACTAGATTAAAGATCTGTTCAGTCGCATTCAATCCACCCTAACACTAGACCTATGGTGACTTACCGTGTTTCTTTTAAGTTGCCCATACAATCAAGTTACAGTCACCATACAACCATTTTATTTTATCTGCCCGACCAGTCTATGGCAGCTGTACGACTATCCAATAAAAAATTCCTACCCTAGGTTTTTGCACAATCAAACTCTACTAAAATTTTCTTTATTTAAATCTTTTTTATTGTTTTTTTGTTGGTTTTTTTGTTATAATATAGCAGACCAAAGATAAAAACCCCTCAAATGTGTAGATGAGGTAAACAATTAACACCTGAGACATTTGAACAACACAAACTGGAAAACACAGTCTAGCATAGGTAAGCCACTTCATACTGTTAGCCACAGGACCAATGATCAGAGAAAAAAGGTGTGGCTTATAGTTCGAGAATTATAATACACTACATAAGTTTTCTCAGGAAACAAGTTTACTGCATGCTGTGATCTGCTTAATTTACTGGTCCGCCTAGGAACCTTTGTTTCTAAGTTGGTATCCTCCACCATACACCTAAACTAGCCAGTTCACTTTTCTCTTGCTTTATATCTACATTTTTTAAGTCTATTCAAACAGAGGAGCATAACGCTGCAAAAACTATTAGTATTAGTTCAAATACATTTTGTCTCATTTTTCACAGTTAAAGTAAGTATGAAATTGTGAAAACCTCATTTATTATAAGATTGACGCACAGTCATTTATACATAAAAAAAAATCTACAGATACAAAGTAGGATATAAAAAAAAAAGAGTAAAAAAAATGGGGATGTATTGAATGAGTTTTAAAAAAATGGGGATGTACAGAATGAGTTAAAAAAAAATAAAAAAAATTTAATTTGGCTTTAAAGTATACAAAGTACAAAAGAGTTCATCAACAATACCTTCACTGATTTACTCAATCATGAATAATCACATCTTTATGGCCAGCACAAATATGCTTGAATTAATTTCCTTTTTTGGATGACAGACAGATTGGAATTCAGGAATCTAACAACAGTAAAGGAGGCTGCTGCAACTAAATTAGCGCATTAAGGTAAAACTTCAGTTCATATCAACCGTGTGATCTATGTTTATAATGTTATCATCAACAAGCATCTATCTGACCCAAGTATAGAAATGAATTTTGCTATTGTGTTCAATATTATAATTTTTATTGTCCAAAAATGAGTTTAATTAATAAAATATTAGTACTACCATAGGCATCATATCTTTGTCAGATTGATGTCTGTTTCTACATGAATTTTCCTGTTCAACCTGAGGGACTTTGCACTCATAATCTTACCATGAAAGTTATAAAGAAGAATATCCATTCAAATGTTACCAGAATTTTAGATTTCAAAAGAAATTCCATCTTTTTTGTCTTGTTCGGACTTACCACTGCAGAAATTACTTATTTGGACCAAAAATCACAACAACTAAGACTAAGATATTATTAAAGTAACAAAATAATGTAACAGTTTGAAAGTTTAAACATGATATTTAGTAATAAACTGCAAGGAAAGACCAGTAATGTATAAAGATGTCACTCAATATTAAGGTCATCATCACATCATCGTTTTAGGGCTTTGCAAATAATTCTGTGACAACCCAACAAAACTATCTCCATTCAATATTTGCACACACAAAAAAAAAAAAGATGGTAGAAGAAAAATTATTGAATGAAGTATAAAACTCTTAAAAACGACAACAGAATTGACTGGGAAAACAAATCCAAGCATTGATGTCTTGTTACCAAGGTAGAACTTGCATCAAACCTTTTAAATAATCACAAAGCAAAATTCTACAAAGAAATAAATAAAAGTATCTTATATGATGAGGGAGGAACATTTAAAAATGAAAATAAAACAAAAATGGGACCAAAAAAATTTACATTATAATTCAGCACAAAATGCTCAAGGCTATAATTTAACTTAAAAGATCATGCGTTGTGAAAAGAAGGGATTAACTCTAGTTTACAAAAAATTTTCACCCATGTCTCCTTACTTTAGTCCTCTGCTTCACAACTTTGTGATAGGTTTCCATTTAACAATTACTTTTTTAATTCTTAAGTTTGAAAATTTCTCTAAAAATGAGTTATTTTTTCAGCAAAAATGCTTTTACTGAAATTTGGATTGTGTTTATTTTTCCTGTGATCGAAAATTAATCTCTTATACAAAAAGAGGTTTCAACTTTCTCAACCCTTGAACTCAGTTCTTTAGAGCTGCATGGTCTGTATGGGTGAGACTAAAAACAGAAATCTTATGGAATATTTTAACCTTTAATGGTTGGAAGTTTGTTTATAAATCAGCAGATTGACAGTTTTTTAAAGAGGAACTTTTTTTTCCTTACCATAAAGACACACAACACTTTGGGTACAGAGTCATGCAAACATAAAACAACAAAAGGATAACTTTAGGATGATACTACTATAAACTGACCTTGTCTCATTTGATCACCTGATTTGCTTGCTTCCATTATACCTGAAGCATTACCAAAAATGCAATAAAAGTTCATTTTTTCATGGTCATACTAATCTTATAAAACAATTTTTTATGAAAACCTTGTTTTTTCCTCAAACAAAACTTTGAACAATCACTGATAATTAGTTGTTTTGTTTTTTTTCCAAATGAGTTTTTTTTCTTTTTCCTCTTTTGTTTTTTTCCCTTTCACTTTCAAAAGTCAAGAGCTTTTCTCTTCTCAAAGTGCAAACACTGACACTACAGGGGTTAATTTGTGTACTGCAAAAAATGATAAAATATAATTTGATTTCAGTAAAACATGGTCAGAAAAAAAGGTAATGTATAATTTAATATTTGAAGCACTAAAACTCTGCCTTGAATAAGATTTTAGTTTATTGATATCTCACAACCAAAAAAACTGTTTTGAGGAAGACACGGTATATTTTTTGTTTCCCTTATTTTTTTTTTTTAATGAAACGAAATGTGACACAAGACTAACTATTCATGTGATATTTAATCCACTTGATAATTCCACCAACACAAATTATGAAAAAGTGTTTCAAACTTGCTCTAATATAGACAAATTTACTTGATGTTCAGTGATAATTAAATATCCTTTTAATTAAAATGTTTGGACAATAACATTGTCTATATTTAGAAACCAAAGTCTTATTTGAGTTTTAACACAATGATGACTTTTCTTGTGAGCTTTCAGTGGCTAATAGCATTGAAAAAGGAATATAAAAAAGAAATTTAACTTTAGGGACAAGTTTTAACACCTTAACTATGGCAAATTATTACATTTGTAATCCTTTTCAACAATGTTAATTCGAGTAAATAGAAAGTTCTCTATTAGATATTGATTCAATTTTGTATATCACATCCAACAATCATTATTTAACTGAGAAATGTTGCAACCGAATAAAAGAAGGGTGGTTAAGATCCAACTTCTCAAAAACTATATTTTTTAAACAAAGTCCTTCCAATGACTACATCATTAGTAAGCTTGTGCTAATTCATTTTCCACCTTCAACCACAACAGATGATTCCTCTTAAAATGAAATGTGATAAGATTTAAATGAGTAATTCAGTGAAACCATGACCAGTGGTTTTACAGATTGGTGATTACAGATGTCTCATTTGTGTTACCGAAAAAGCATGAAATATTCTATGCCTATTAGCACAAACTTTCTACAGAAATCCAGAAAGGTAATCGGGTAAACTATACACACGAAAAAATATGGTGGTGTTATTTTCAATGTATGTCTGAATTGTCAAACTGTAATAGTTTTTCTACATCAGTTTCAAAACTCATGTCCAGCATCTTTGTTTCACATATTGAATTGCCAGTGACATGAAGATATATGTATATATATTTATATATATACAGCATAGTTCCTATTGGGATACTCAACTACTCCAATTAGGTTACATCTATAGATAACAAAATATGTGATATAAAAACGGAAAATCTGTAAAAATTCACACTGTCTTTTACAGCTTTTTTTAACAGCGAATTGACAAATCTTTGAACTATCTGAGCCGATAGAAACCTTTTTTGCCATTCACATTTACCACGGAAAGAAAACTTACAAACACTGGTTTAAAACATCAACAGGGAGAAAAACAAAATTAATCTTTTTAAAAAACGCAAAAAGCTAAAGAGCCAGATAAACCATTAAGGCAGCGCAAGATTTAAATAAGTGCTTTTATTTTCAAACCTGACCAGAATTAAGAACAGAATTCATTCAGCTTGCGATAAACAAACAATCAAGTTGTGATGGATTGATTGTGTTACAAACACAATTCAAATAATTATGGTTTGCCTTCAAAAAAAAAAAAAAAATATGTAGAGGACTCAATTTTACATCAGGAACCCTCTAAATAGCAGGGTAGTTGAAACAAAATAACTTTGCACTTCAAAGAAAGGAAAATTCACGACTGGTTAGTTTGTGATCAAGCTATAAATAACTTTCCAGACTTTGCCATAATATTACCTTGAAACTGTGTCATGTCAATGTTTTGCCAGTCGTTCGTTCCAGCTTTCATACTCTCCTTTAAGGAGTCTAGACTCTGAAGCCAATCAGACGATGAAAGGTTGAGGTTTGGAATACCTGTACATGATGATAATAAACATAAACTCTTATATTGTGTTAAACAATTACCAAGACACTGATTGAACTCTTTCATGCTGAAACAGAATTAGAAAAAATAAAATCAAATGGTCAGGAGATGAAATTTAATTCAATGACAAGATCAAAAGGCAATAACTGATTTGCTTCAGTAGTAGCTGGTAGTATTTTCAAGAGCAAGACTGAACAGAGCACAGCAGCTAAAAATTTTTTTTGCTAAAATTGAAAGCATGTGGCTAACTGAGCCATTTGGTCTTTGAATAGGTTCAAATATCAACAGCTATCAGCAAGAAACTGAAGCTTTAAACATACCTTAGCCTAGTTAATTTTGACCTACTTTTTCACTGCAATATATTTTTTTGCAGAAAGTTAAAAATTGGCAATCTGCTTATTTTGGCCGAATTGAAGCTAAACGCGTAACCTTGCTATTTTTAACATGTTTTTTCACGTTAAAAAAATTTTCTCGAATGGTAAAAAGTGGAAATAATCTTATCTTACAGCTTTCGATATCATGCAATATTTACAAAATGCCTTCAAATGTATAGTACGATCTTAAACCTTTGAACTCTGTCCATTTCGCCAAAAAGCACACACCTGACCCATGCCATTTTTTGGTATATACCACAGAAAGTATATGCAGAGGCCTCAACTACGATACCAACAGGACAGGTTTTAAGCGATAAAGGCCATACAAGGAAAGCATAGGAGTTCAAACTTTGAGGTTGGGCAACAAAAAAAAAAACAACAACAAAAATTTCGCTATAGAGAAATTCCAACCCATGAAACTTCCACAGCAAATTCAATGACCACGACTAAATAGCCATTACAAACCCCACAAAATTTTAAATCATCTCTGTTTTAAAATCAAAGGATAAAAACTCATCAAAAAATTTATGTTCTACATTTTCTATTCAAAGAGACTACAAAAGAGTACCCCAAGAAATGTGTCAACCTCAATAGAAAAAATAAGTCCCATTCAGCCTTAATCTAAGCATTCGTCAATCAGCCCGGAAAGATGGCAGGTGTGAGGGTACAAAGGAGGGATTAAATATATATTATGAACCTTTCTGGCATTTTTTACCATTTGACTAATTAAATTAATAAAAATAATTTTGTCATATGTATATTCCACTATACAAATGAAATCATATACAAGGTACAAGGGAACAGTTAAATAGAAAGGAGCTATTGAAAAACGTAATCGAGCAAATCTAAAATAAAATAAGACAGTATGTTTTCATAAAAAATGAAACACAGAAATCAAAATCTAGAGAGAGAGAGATCAAAAGTCTCACGGAATGTCTAACAGAGGTACTTAGTTAAGCTTCATATTGTTAACACTGAAGTCTATGGCATCTAATAAAAGTGAATTGAAAAAAAAAAAATCGTCCCATACAGTTGAAATTCTGTAACATTTTCACAGAGAGTAAAGACATATTCTGGAAATTATAAAAAGACAAGAATATACTGAAAACAAGGCAGAATAATATTTTATCCACAACAAAAAGGAAACCAAGTGAAAACATACAACTACAGCATCAGGTGACCTACCCTTAGAATTTTCATCGCTTAGTGAGGGATTCCCATTTAAAAAACTTGCCAAGTTACCTAAATAAAAGCATTGGACAAAAGAAACAAAAAAAAAAAAAAAAACCATGACCAATCAAAATACAAACTAAAAAATAAATTTTGACACATGAAACAGAAGATCTATGAGAAACACATTAATGTGATATATTTATAAAAATTCCCACTTCAAATAAACACAGATTTTGGATAAGAAAATTAATTTGCTCGGATCATAAAACAAATCTAAATTTAATTGTTTATTGTTCAGTAGATGAGTGAGTGTCTTTCAGTTTATAATGTCACAACAGTGTAAAATTTGGACATTCACAGTAATAATCAATCAGCGATAATAATATGTTTGTTTTCTGCAACATAGTTTTGTACGAAAAATTCTTATAACTTACACAACCAAAATGTAACAGGTACTTTAATGACTACTAAAACTTTTGAAATAAGTCCAAAATGAGCTCCAGCAAATAATCTTGCAAGATTTGCTGTCCTTTAAATTGTTTGACTTTTTATTTTCTATTTCTGGAGCAACAATACCAGGTACTGGGAACACAGGGCTTGTTGATAACTGGCTTTTTGAGCGAGTGAATTATGTAAGTGAACTATGTAGAAAAAATTTAGGTTCATCAGTCAAGCAGACTCCAAGGTGAAACAGGCACCTAGACGGATGGCACTCCACACAAAACTACCATATTGATTACATTTTTATTTTGTGAAATATTTGAACATTTAGTGTTGAATATCATTATAAACAACTTATAGACTTTATCAAAAAACAAGACAAGAAAAAAGAACAAACAATTACTAAACCCTATCACAACAATGTGTTACCAAAGCTAAATGCAACAAAAGAAACATGTAAATTACATGTAAGAATAGTGTACTTTACCATTAGAGTTCTCAAATATTGTTTTGTAAAAATTCAAAACTTGTCGATCATCTGTTGAATTTGAGGGATCGAGAAAAGAGTTTTGGGTCTGAGGATGAGACAAAATTAAGTGAAATGTAAGAAATCCTCACTGAGATATCAGAACTGGAAGAAAAAAAATGTCTAATTTCAAACTCAGAATTGCTACATACAACCAACAAACAAGTGTTAGCCAAAGCAGTTTTCTCATTTGTAACTAAAACAATCTCTCAAAGATGAAACCTGGACATCCACAACAGAAAATCTATGGACAAATTACTCACAATTTGCCATTGAATGCAAGAGGTAATTATAATTTTTGTCATTTTAAATCATCTCTCAGTGGTGTCGATATGTGTTTTGAGAGATGATATTTATTATTTAGTGTAAATCATCTCTCTGCTGTTTGTGGTTTGATCTGTTCCCTCTTTTAACTAATTCTTTCATCTTACTTTCCTCTGGGTTCCTCTGTGACCCCCCGTGTGTCGTGGGGCCCTAAAACCTCTAATAAACAAACAATAATTATCTAGATAATAAAATTGCATATGTATATTTCTTAAAGGAAAGCGGCGCCAGAATTCATTAATACCAATAGCCATTCAGCTTGTTACTGACAAGTGGTCATGAGTGTGAAGACTACTTTCCTCTATGTTATTATATTACATGCTTGATTTTACAACTGTAATTAATTTACTATATGTTATGTTATTGCTACACGTGTTCACAGTAGTCCATAACATTATAATTTACAAATTTTTAATTTGAAAAGCACAATCCAATTATTTTGTAATTGCCCATTTGGGATAAATAAAAATATATCTTGAATTGCATTGAAGTAGATAAGAACAATGAATCATAAACATAATTACCATGGACTAGCATAAATGCTACAAAATGCAATAAAATGGATTATATTGTGCAGGCATACCCCTTGTGAAAGGTTCTGGGCACTAATATGTGCTCCCCCTCCATTGTTGTGGGCCGACTAGTTTTTCAATATCAGTGTTGTAAGTACAAAATGTCAAGAAAGGATAAGACGAAGCCAAAGAGAAAAATAAAGAAAGAAAAAAAGAAATTTCTATTTTTTTTAAATGGTCACTGGGCCGGGACTCAAACCTTTCTTGACACTGTAAACTTACAATATTTATTATTGACTTAACTACTATTTTTTCATTGTCTGCTAATTCTTTTTAAAATTGGTTTTGAGGAAAACATTAAATTTTTGTGTGATAGGAGTCATTCTATGTGGCTCTGGCTTGTACTTGAAGAGGGACAAAATCAATTCAACAAGCCTTACGTGTTCAGAGTTTGACGATGATGTAGAGTCTTGGGCAACTTTAGTAATTCTGTTGTCGTGAAACAGACTGGGATTGGCGCTGACCACAGTGTTGGTGTTGGTGTTGTTGTTGTTGTTGCTGATGATGATGCTGCTATGAACGGTTGAGCAGTTGGTGTCGATGATTTGTTGCTGATGGGATGGGACAGGACTTGGGTTGGGACTCAACCCCAGAGTAGTGGAACTGAAAGGAGAAGCCTGTTTGAAAAGTAGAATAAACGAATAGAAAATTGTGCCAGTCATATGGAAGCTTATAGACAAAGATAATTTATAATGCAACAGAACTTCATGTGTTTGTTTGTTTGTTTGTTTGTTTGTTTGTTAGTGGTTTTAGGGAACCACAACACAACAAGGATCATAGAGGTGCCCAAGAGAAAATAAGATAATAGATTAGTTAAAAGAGCACATAAATCTTGACTTTACCAGAGACATTTTCACAGAGAGATGATTTGCAGAGGAAAAAAATATCATCTCTCACAGATGAGCGACAGAGAGATATGGAGAAAAAAAATCTTCTCCCACAAACAAAAAAAACAACACACACACAGACATAGGCACAACAGGCAGAGCCAAGACTATCTAACAGAACACAAAATAGCAGTGTCTGTGTCTTTGTGAAAGAGAGCACTCCAGAGAGTGCTAGAAAAAGAAAGATGATAGCTCAAGCTAAAAGACAAGAGACAGAAGCAGACCCACCAAGGGCAGTGGCAGAGTAAATGTTTTCATCGGTTGATTCATGAACAAAACTATGGGAGTTTTGTTCTTGCTGAGACACCAATGAAGTTTTTATGTTGCCCCTTTGAACTTCATGTGTACCACAATCTTAACTTTATCAGACATCAACGGAAAAGGAGACTGGACACCAGCTCTTCCAGTAACGCAATGCAGTCAAGAAGACATTTTCAAACTAGATATTAGATAGAGGATCACAGTGAGTTGCAAGTAGGCTCTCGTATCCTGCAAACTGTTCAAGAGTTTTCTTAATGAGGCATATGTGGCAGCGCAACATTGAAAAGTTTAGGCCAGGAAAAAAATCAGTGGTCCATGGAATTGAGTTGCTCTGTGTTGAAAAGAGAGAACAAATGAGATAGAAGCAAAATAGCCACCAAATTCAGTTTTTTTTCATTATAGGTTTTCAGACATTCTAAAGGTAGAAGCATGACTGACTGTACTAAATAGGTCAGTCAGAAAAAAGGCAAATTTACAATCCATGCAACTGGTATTCATTACTCAAAACAACCCATTGGGGTGTGGGGGGGGGGGAGTGGAGTTTAAGATTGAAACTTGCACACACTCATACACACGTCCTTAGACCCGACGATACTAATTCTAACGTTTTTAATCTGTCAAAGAGAGAACTCCATCGAGAAGTAATAGTTTTGGTAAGTCCCTTTTGCTTCTCTCTAGCATAGGTTTGAATATAAATTATGACATTGTTTATAACATGCTAATTATTGAAGGTCTTGGCATTTGAATCAGCTATATTTTATACTGACCATTCCTGTGAGGGCAGGATTTGTCTGTGGTATTGGGCTGAGGCCAGTGTCTGGACTGTAGGGGGAATGCTGTGGACATGACGTTATTTGAAAATGTAATGTAACATTCCCTGAAGCCCACGAGGAAAGGATACCAACAAAGATAAAATGTGTTCCTCTTTATCCAACTACAATAATAATATGGGCATTTACATAGCATCTCTCCACTGTCATCACTATGTCCCAAAAGCTTCACAACATCATACCCCTGACAGACGACAAACATATGGCACAGATGATAAAACAAGCCTGTAAGCCATGTCACGATTTTTTTGACATAGACAATGTTGTCTAGAACCAGAAGGATTTCTAAGCTTTACATCCATCTCTGATGCAAGAGGAACATTAAGGAAACATATATCTCACATTTCAACTCAACCCTGTGGCAAAATGTGAACAACTTGTTAACAAAAGTATTAAACATAAGCTAAAAAAAATTATTTTTTTTAAACCATTTTAATTCCTTCAAAATTCATTCACTTTTATGATGGTATGTTCCAGGGCAAGCAAAATCAAAATAACTAGCTTAGTAAAATCATATTTATCAGCTTGATTGGCAAAATCCCACAAATTACCAATACTCCTCAACAAAAAGCCAAAATCATTCGAGTTCAACAAAGGAAAGGCAAACACTTACAAACAGAGATGCCACAGGACCTTGGCAATATTTCCTGTAATTTTTGGTGACGTTATATAATGCAATTGCTGCCCCATCTACCTCTCATTCCCCCCCCCCCCCACACCAAAAGGGAAAAAAAACACCAGAAAACAATAAACGAAAACAAAACAAAAAAGAATAAAAAAAAACATTACAACAAACAATGCAAAAACAATAACAAAAACACAATAAACAAAAAATAGAAAAACAAAACAAAAACCATTCAAAATAATCTGAATCCTATTAGAGATTGAGATTCGGGGGTTGATTTGGAACATACTACTACAATGTCTGTAGTTTTATTGGGATGCTGAGTCAAATACAGTTCTATGGAAGCACACAACCTGAGGTTAACTCAAACTGTCTCACACTCTCACTATTCAAATGATTTCTTTCAAACTGATGCACACATGTCATTAACCTCACGCACAAGCTAGACGTGGTCATCATTGTCACAAATTCGGAGGAAAATGTTTAAATCCTGTCATGCTGTATAAAGACAACTTTGTGTTTTGTAAAAAGTGGAAGAAACATACACCCTGCAACAACATTAGTCGGTCATTAACTCTGACTTCTTTTTATTTCCCTGTGACGTCTTTTTCTTTATTTATAATTTTTTTTTTTCATTCATGATGCGTGGTCCATGCTACTTGCCGGACTACACACTAGCGTTATGAGCACACATCATTTTTAATCAGTTAAACTCTCTGAGGCACAAAATTTTTCATATATTCTTTTAAAGGGTGACTTCAAATTTGTCCTTGATGATGAGGACAGCGAGTTTGACTTTAAAAAATCACTTTTCACGACATTCCGATTAGAAATTCGAATTTGAGCCACATTAGATCAATAAACCTGCATAAAGTCAATACAACTGGTTTAAGAGAGGCAGCTCTCAATGGATAAAGAGAAGGAAAGGGGTGGAGGAAGGCATAAAGGCATTTATTGCTGGTTTTAACACGCTGATTTGATTGCCGATCGGACACTAGGATAGAGACTCCAACCTCAGACCATTAAATCATAATCATAATCATAGCCATCACCAGAATATCCAAAATACTATAGCGATATCTACAAGTACATTGCAACACTGGGATAATGTAAATGGCAAGCAAAAAGTACAATAGGCAAGATAACAGGCTAGTGAAAGATAAAACAGTCGAGATAACAGGCAAGCTAAAAATGTTCCACTACCTGTTGTATCTATAAGCTTGCCTGTTTTATCAATGTGCTCATCTATGATGCACAATTATTGATCTACATAAAAAGCTGCAGGTATTGAGCATGTCGTCGAGATTTAATTCATTCACCAAACCATAGTTTCTCGCCAAAACTTTGTAGCACCAGCCTGTCATCCATAATCGCAGTATTCTTATTTTACACCAAAATAATAATTTTGGCATCTACAGAACAAAGTACAAACAAATAAGAAAAAAATGCACGCTCACACGATCTGGATTAATTCCAGACTGTCATACCCTAGGTTGTTTCTTGCACACTCATCACACATTGGACAGCACTGATTACGGTCCTGAGAAGGTTTCTACTAGATACTTTCATTGTTATCAAGACTGCGCAGCATAAGCCTTGCCCAGAAATATTTAACGTAAGGTCAAAGAACAAGCTTACAGGACAGATAACTCGTCCTAAGAGGTCATGACAATGCTTTCCGGAATTCCTTTTCTTTGGTTTTGTTTAGGTTTTTTGTCCGGAAGGCAAGGCAAGGTTTTTTTCATTTCCGGAATTCCTAAAATTTCTGGAAAAGTGGCATCTCTGAACCAATCAATTATCATGTAGCAAAGCCTCTGCTTTGATTGGCTATCCTCGAATCTTCTCAGTAATAACTTGACAATATATACCATCTAACATGTTTAGACTGAAACATACCCTGTCATTTGGTCTCTTCTTTTTATGCCGGGTGGGAGGGAGGGGATCATCTGGAGGAGGTGTCTGAATGGCCCAATATGAGCCCTGGAATGAAAGACAAAATAAAAGTATTAAAAAACAAATTTCAATATAATCACCACCAACAAAATTGTTCCATTTTTTATGGCGAAAGACACACCGCACCTTATTTTTCTCCCTCTTTTCAGGCTGAACAATGGCAACGACTTGTTTTAATTTTTAAAGAAAAACAAAAAGCAGAGTCAAGGTGGGAACAGGAATGTAATCTTTTGAAGAAATAATGAATGGCACAAATGCAATTGATTTCAATCAAAAGAAATGAATAAAAAAATGAACCTTGCTGAAAAAGTGAATTGGCTTCATCAAGTTACCTTTCCTGGATCATCTTTTGACCTTGGTACTTTTTGAAAACACTTGTTTAAAGACAAATTGTGACGAATAGAGTTCTGGAGAGGGTAAGAGTAGAGATATACTTTAAATGAAATAGCAGCAATTGTTAACTATGAACAAGAATTATTCCATGTCAATAAGTATTATCTTTAGCACAATATTTACTATTGTCTCCATAAACTAGTTTATAAAACACTTTGATGGAGTTGATCCCACAAATTTATCAGAGATCCTAACTGTACCTGCTACAAGATAAAATATTAACAGGGAGAGAAATCTTTTACACCCTCGTGCTTTATGTCATAATGTGATACAAGCCATGGTTTCGTCGGTAAATATGGACTTGTCATATAGTGACCTCACTATTAATACCTGTGCTTGCTCATGAAGCTATTCAACGTACATAAAGCTTCCTGTTTATTCTGAGTTATGTAGATAGAGTACAGTAGGCTAAACGCATGAAAAATGATATCAGAATACTGTATGTATGATACTAACATATGATGTGTGAATGGGTGAGGATATACCAATGGCCAGCTATCAGACCCTCAGAGGTGTGGTAACTTTATTTTCAAAACCATGAATAGGATAAAAGCTGTACAACTTGAATTGCATATTAAAACTGTCCACTCAAATAGGCACTGTTTGTGCATGGCCCACTAACCAGGTCAACATTCAAACAGGCCCCTGGTCAGAGGAACTGAACAAAACATGTATATGACTCAAAATCAAAACACAAACTACAAGGGGTGGGGGGGGGGGCATTTAGGATTCCAAAAGAAGCATAAATGTTTCATTTAAATTTTAAGACACAGGGAATTATTGTGTCCTTACTGGCACATGCAGACAACTAATTAAAACCACTCTTGCCTTATAAATTCAACACCATTCAGAGTAAATTTATTTGTAGATTTTATTACTCCATTTGGATCCGTTCCATTTTTGACTTTCCAGATGAGAAGTAACTGGCTACTTCTGATCCAAGAGGTTCCTTGTCACTACTCACCTTCCATCCATTCCCTATTTCCTTATAGTAAGGGAAGTTATCACAAATCCAGGCGTATATTTCACTTAAAGTCATTCGCTTTTTGCTTGTGCTGTTGATGGCATGCATGATAAGGTTGGCATAGCTGTAAGGTGGTTTTCCATCTCTCTGTGAACTGTGACCTGTATGTTCATAATTTCCACAACCGTCCAAAGAATCTCTATCCCCAACCTGATTAGATCTATTCAGTCCATCTTGTGCTCCATTAATTCCTGATCCTCCCATTGGGCCACCAACACGAAGCCTATGTAGCCAATCCATTTTTGTCAGACTCGATCCAAGGTCCGCCATTTTGTTGACTTGACAAGCTCAGAAATGTCAGGCGGATCAATACAGCTCATCATATCAGCATAACAATTTCCGCTTTCTAAAATATGCTCAAAATGTACCAAAGCCTGCATCAAGTTTTGCTGCATTATCTAATTAACAACAAATCAAAAATCGCAACAAAATTTTGTTTTATTTTGGAAAAACTGAGCATTTCAAACTGTACGCTATTATCAACTGCGGAATGACATCGCCGCTTCACCGTTTGTAGCATAGCCTGTTGCCGAGCAGCCGACAGCTACCCTTTGACCTTTCCACAAATAGATTATTTTTCTATTCTCGTGATCTATCCACGTGTTGTTTTTGTTTACATTTGGTAATGGGCGGCACCTCGGGCCCTCATTTTGCCCAATATCCTTTTCATTTTTGTAGTTCTTATATTTTGTTGGTCTTTTTATTAGTAGCACACGAGAGTCATAGAGGGGCCAGAGGACAGTACGATGAAAGAAAATTTAAAAGAGAAGTCAAACCACAAACAGAAGAAAGATGATTTGCACACACTAAAACAACCAACAACAACAAAATTACCACCACTCAAAACACGATAAGGGATGATCACTGAGTTGCAAGCAAGACAACAAAAATCGGAAAAGAGGGAGCAAGACGATAATGTCAGTCTAAAAGAAAGGAAAAAGAAATAGAAGAGCCCACCAGGGACATTCACCAACCACACGAGTTGTTCTTGCAGGCACCACGATATCCTGAGATACTGGGAATAATAAATAGAACTGTGACATAAATTATTTCACAATTTAGAAGTTTCTCGAAATAGCAATTGTCACAGTTTCCTCCCCGCAGACACTAGATAAATGATAAAATATATCATGGGACAAAAATCAGGCGACAAAATTTAGATGACTGTAACTTTCACGCTATTTGGAATAATTGAAAAATTAAAAAGGATAGTGTATAATTATGCATTTGGCATTACCCAAAATGGAATGACATAGAGAACAAACACATTTTTAATGAAACAATGAAAGAGAGTCGTCAAAAACAGACTGCAAAATTACTCGACACAAAAACAGGAGACGTGTACAAATATTCATTCTTTATACGGACCATTAAAGACTGGAATAAACTCCCAGAGGAGGTCATGTGCTCGTCCTCGGTGGAGATGTTCAGAGAGATGAAAGTATATGCGATCAACCTGTAATTACTGATAGGCCACAAAGTAAGGAGAATCTCCTTACTTTGTGTGATAGGCAGACTGGTGCAGCATTGGCGCTGATGGGACATCATTGGTCCTTTTACCAAGTATTCAAGAAAGAAAGAAAGAAAGATAGAAAGAAAGAAAGAAAGAAAGAAAGAAAGAAAGAAAGAAAGAAAAAATGAAACAAGATATGCCAACTTGTACCAGAGTTGATTCCATTCCTGTAATATCATTGTATATTACATGCCCACCAGTTACTATAACATAATGATGATATTAATCTTATAGTATTGAAAGATTATTAACCTACAAAACCTTTTTTTATTATGTCATATCATATCACATCATACCATATTATATCATGTTATATCATATCACATCATACCATATCATATCATATTATATCATATCACATTATACCATATCATGTCATATTATATCATACCATATCATATCACATTATATTATATCACATCAAACCATATCATATCATAACACATAGCATCATATCAAATGCTCAGTCTACTTATGCGCTAATACTTATTTAGCGGAATGCCCGTGGTGACGCAATGGGCCCATAACACTTAACAATGACACTGTTACCACACACCCCTCCCCCCTCCAATTGAGTCTGTAAATGCAGTCATCTCTATAAATAGTAGATCCTACTTCGGTTTCACGGCTCAAGCTATCAACATGTTGTCATTAAATGTCAAATTTTTATATTCTGTCTAGAAATAATACTACTATTACCATTATTAACCTTGTTATCGTCATCATTGTCATCATCATCATAATTATCACTTTCATCATCACCATCATGATGTTTATGCGTGTGTGTGTGTGTGTGTGTGTGTGTGTGTGTGTGTCTGTGTGTGTGTGTGTGTGTGCGTGTGTGTGTGCGCGTGTGTGTGTCCGTAGGGGTGGGTGGGGGTTGCGTGTGTTTGTTTTGTTTTAATTTTTATTTTGTGAGTACCTGTGTGTGTTTTAGTTTTTGGTGTGTGTGTGTGTGTGTGTGTGTATGTGTGTGTGTGTGTGTGTGTGTGTGTGTGTGTGTGTGTGTGTGTGTGTGTG
>JBCIKM010533890.1:0-18247 GCA_039654465.1 Melibe viridis | reverse complement strand
AGAGAGAGAGAGAGAGAGAGAGAGAGAGAGAGAGAGAGAGAGAGAGAGAGAGAGAGAGAGAGAGAGAGAGAGTAGATACAATGATGTATCCACTGTTGGTGTAAATAATTCATTTTATACCATGAATTTTTACCATTCACACATTTATATAATTTAATGTGATTGTGATGCTGACACATGTAAATAATTTCCTAAAGCATCAATGAAGTATATTATTATTTTTACTATCACATATTCTCACTTGAATCGGATTAGCCAATGTAGAGGGCTTGGTTTGACCAAATCTCAAGAAGTCTTTTCCTTTATAAAGTGTGTTTCGAGAACCAAAATCTACAGGCTTGCTCCGATATGATTTGAATCAAATAGACATATCCTCTTTCTTGTGACTAGCATTTTTTTAAGCTCCCTCCTCCACCTCACTTCCCCCCCCCCCCTTTTTCCAAGCCCTGTTCCGTTTTGTTTTACTAATGAATCAAATAGACATATCATCTATCTTGTAGCTAGCATTTCTTAAGCTTCCCCCCTCCACCCAAACCCACCCACCCCTTCCAACCCCTGTTCCGCTTTGTTTTACTAATGATGACAGAAGTTTATGAACTCAGTATGAAGAATGGACATATGGAGGTAGACAAGATTTGGAAGCACTTACACACACCACACCCACTCTCAAAACAGATCACATACCACTCAGCTTTTCTGCACTGAATTAATTTTTACAGAACCTCCCAGCTGAATATCAAAAGTTACATTACAAGGAGTGTTCAGGTTGCCTTCTTTTTCTTTATTCTACAGATAATATAGATACTTTTTCACAAACAGGAACTTTGATGCTATTCCTTCTTGTCCACAAACTCACATAAAAAGATAAAAATAAAATGAGATATCACATATTTCAGTAGCTAAGGACATAAAGTCAGATCTTTATAAGTTGACAAGTGATTGAAAAGTCCTTTGACTTGTCAGAAGCAAAAGCTAAAAAGTAAGTTTTAGTAACTTGAAAAAAATACCCCCCAGTCTCAAAAAAGTTGAGAAAACATTTGTAAAAAAAAAAATCTTGTAAACAAATAACATATCATACTTCCCTATACAATTCTTATTGCCTTTTTAATTAAGTGAAAAAATTTAAATGCTCAATCTAATGATCTAATCTTGAAAATGTTTATGTTCTCTTAAGACCAGTGCTCAGTGTTTTTTGTTAAAACATAATGATTTTTAAAAGTCCCCCTTTAACTCGAAATGAGCAATCTAAAACACACAGTCAGAGGTACTGGAAGAAAAAAAATTAATCTTTTTTTTTCTCCTCTAAAAACAATTTGAAACAGTATAAAAATTGTTTAAAAAAAAAAAAAAAGGAGCTATTCATTTCTTATATACAGCTACTTTTCTTTAAAAAATCAGCCTCTTTCTAAAAAAAAATGGCAAAACCGTTCCCATAATGAATGAGTATATGATAAACCTGCTTAGGTGCAAGCACACACAGGCACACACACAGTCACAGTCACACACACACACAGTCACAGTCACAGTCACACACACACACACACACACACACACACACACACACACACACACACACACTTCATAGGGAGGCTAGAAATGATATGTAAAATGACATCTGTTGTAGAAAAATAGATGTTATACATATGAGCGGCTGGGGGAGACTGTTGAATGGCAGGAGACAAGCAAGCAGGGGGGGTAACTGGAAGAGACATAGATGTTTATTTAACAGAATACTCTTTCTTCAAATGGAGGACATCTGCTTTGGAATAAGCACTTGATCCCGTCTTGCTCAAGATATCCAGCACACTTGATACTTCTGTAAAGATACGGTTTACACAGATTCAAGGAATATTTGGAGCCTATTGTACAAACTGCAATCTATATTGTTGAAAATTTTCAAAGACGTACAACTAATCCACCTTTAGATCAACTAAAGCTTTTGAGAAAAAATCTTGTAAACAAGTAACATATCATACTTCTGTATACAATTTTTATTGCCTTTTTACTTAATCAAATACAGAAGAACAAGTGGAAATCAAATTAATTTATATATATTTGACCACTGCTTATACTAAGCTTCTCTCATAGGACAACAAGCAGAGGAGAAAAATACAACATTTGTAAAGATGCATTTCGAACAAATATTAGGAGAAATTCCTTATTTCTAGAAATGTGGGAATATGGAATGGTCTACAATATGACACCAGAAACTTTAACTCTTATTAATTGTTTTCAAAACAGAGTAGAACTCTGTCATTCAATGTATAAATATGATCTGCCATTATTTTTGCTTAGAAATACCAGACTTATTATTTGTTTGTTTGTTTTGGTTTTTTTTGTTTTTTTGTTTGTTTGTTTGTTTGTTGGTTGTTTTTTTTTTTTTTGGTGTGTTTTTTTTTTTTTGGGGGGGGGGGGGGTTCAATGTTTTTCTTTTTTTTTTTTTTTGTTATTGTCTTTTTTAAAGTTAAACATTGAATTTCTTTGTTCGTCTCAAATTGTCTTAAAAGTAGATCATACCATATAACTGATTGAATGCATTTCCTGTCATGACATTTATATGACTAATTGTATTCCATAATGTCAGAGGGTATTCATACATCAATTAGCCCAGCTGACCCTATTCTTCTTATCATATCATAATATAAGTTTCTATGATCCATTAGGATTATATGGGGTTATACAGTATTATAAGTTCATATGATCAGACCTTGCAACCAACATTTCAATATCCAATTAGGGTCACAATTTTTTTTTTCCAATTCCATAATTCTCTGATTATATGCTGCAACCTTCTTTTTTTTTGAGCTAGCAGATGACTCTTTAGCTATAAGTTTAAGTAAGAAAGCTGAAATTAGGAATTTTCATTGGTTCCATTGAATTTGTATCATCAAACATAAAAGCAATTTTTACTAGTTCTGTGGGCACATAGTGGAATCCAGATGAAGTCAACACCTCAGGACCTCTATGGATTGACAGTTTTAAGAACTGTAATGACATATTAAAGAATGCAAAATTGATCAGTCACTTATGGTCTGAGAATTTAGAGATTCGTCTTTCAGATACCTCTTGAGGTTTTGAACCTCTCCAATTAAGTGATGGCACAGTTCTGGAGAGAATATCTCTATCTTTGCCAGTTTTGAATTAACTACATATCCAATCATAGCATTCATTAAATTTTTTTTCTTCTAGCTGAGCTAGTAGAGAAAAAAAATACACATACAATGGGAGTTTGGTTTCCATCAAAATTGAAAAACAAGACTTGTAACTACAAATTAAATTGCTGCTGAAATTTTCAATTGCCGTTTTCTCAAAACAGCAAATATGGAGATAGTCACTTCTTGCAATAAGCTATTTAAAATTTGTGACATTTTCAGTTTTGGGATATTTATTGATTTAGTGTGACAATAGGCTCCAAATTTATTTCAAATCCATTCCTTAATTGATAAAATAATTAACAATTTTGATGGACCCAACACAATAATATATTTTTTTAATTCAAACGTGCAAGAAATTGGAGAACGTGCCTTTCCAAAGTATATATCTAACTACTGCCGTGAAAGAGACCAAGTCAAAACCCACCTTTCTTTTCTTTAGTTGACATGAACATGGAAACCGTCGAGAAGCGAGGAACTTTGCGCAAATTGTCAAGAATTTGATAACCTTTGTCCATCTCACCTAAAAATAGAGAGACAATATATAAAGTTGACACAAGCGGAGGAAATAATTTCCAAAGATGAGATATGTGTATGAAATTATGTAAAGCAACTTTTTCTTCAAAAATATTCTCAAAACAATCCTGCAAGCATTACAGAAGGCAAAAATCAACATTCTCTCACTGAACTCTCAAATAGAAAAGATCAATTGATTTCTATCTTTAAATACATGAAATTTACATGTAAGGCACAATCATTTGTGAAAAAAATTACATGAAAATTATACTTTATGCACAATCTTGAAAGACGTTTGTATAGAAAATAAATTAACGATCTATTTCCACAAAAGTAATTATGACCTAAACCTCTCCTTAATAAAAAACAAAAAAACAAGCTATAGGACTTACCTTTAAGCACCATTTCTTCATACACACAACGAACAATTATTTGCAGCATCTGACCATCCAACTTGTTACTGATCACTAAGATAAGAAAGATAGACAACAAAATTGACAAATATTTTAACCCATCAAAAATTAGCACGGTTTGTTCATATTGATTACATAAGATTCATCTCTCTTCCCATCTACTTTCTGACCCCAAATATGTTAGTCATTTTCAGGAACTAAGACTAAGTGCTGTATTTTAAACATGTTTACAAAAAGGAGTATCAAGTCTGGCATTAGTTGGGGTTTTTTTTTTCAAGAGATTCAAAACTCAAAAACTCAAAACATTAAGGACGTAGAAGCAAAAATACTCCTTTTAGCCTCCACCTAAGCTTAAATAAAGAAATAAAAGCTAGTAGATTTATTCCTAAATTGACTAAGTTACCTGTTACTGTTCAGGCTTGATTTATTCATTCGTAAAGATGAGAGAAATTCTTCTTTCACTCATTTGCAGTTCAAAGGATTTAATCCAGAATCGATACCACATTTTGCATAACTAACCACTCTTTTCAGTACCTTCTTTTGTCTATATTCCCGTTGTTTCTGGCCACTAAGGTTTGGCAAATAATGCCACACATATTAAATTTTATCCCATTATTTATCGATTGAACCATTTTGTTTTAATAAAGTGCATAAAAAAAGTATTACAAAAGCAGGTAGGTATTGAAAAGCGGGTAAATCTCACCAGAGGGTAAGTCAGGAGGTGACACTTGTCTGAGAATTTCGGCATAGGGCTGAATGCCCTGGTTAGGTTTTAGGGAATTCCAAGCTTGGCAAAATTCATAAGGAGTCGTTTTCATCAGCCGGGGAGCGCTGGGAGGAGCCACAGGAATGCCTTGACCAGACACAACATTGTCCGTCCCATTTTGCTTCTTTTCTGACACTGTCTGATTGCTGCTTTTAGATTTCACAACTGAGGGACCTTGGCTGGCTTTTCCACCCCGCTGTTTTGACTGAGATTTAACTAATGGACAAAAAAAAAATTAATTAAAAATACATTAAAATCTGTGGGAATGTGACAAGAAAAAGACAAGATGGCACTTTCCTATTAATACTTTGTATTTTTGTCATTATACCATTTTTATTTAAAAAAAAAAAAAATTCAATTACATCGAAAGTGTCAACAGGTGAAAAGTAAGAGGGAGTTAATAAAAACTTACCACACACAATATGTTTACCTTGAGCTTTAGACCTTCCATGTTTTTCATCCTCCTCCTCGTCATCAACCTCCTCGATCTTCATTCTTTTTCTTACTTTACCATCAGATTCCTGTTTTTTCTGCTTCAATTCCTTAAAAAACAAAATGGTTAAAAAAAATATTTTTTAAAAGGTGAAAACTATAAAATAAAAACAAATTACTTAGTTTCAAAATAGTAAAGGATATTTTTATCCCTATAAAAATTACACCCAGAGAAGACTCTTCAAATGACAGTTAATACATAGGTGGAGTGGCAAATATTCTGAAAGGGGTAATTTTGAAAATAGCAAAACAATCAGATGAAAAAGCCCCAGTCCCTGTCAATACTCGATTTGTTAGGGAATGATTATAATGCTCTTGGCAGATAAATCCACGAAAACTGGTCAGCAATTTATTTCACATGACTAAGAACACAATTCTTGTCTTACTACTGATCTACTCAAAACAACTATTTGAAGCAGATGTAATGGAAATGGATTTTATCAACGTTTTAATCATTGATAGTTTAACACGGAAATTCAAGACAATCATAGTTGTATGTGTGCACCCTTACACTGACAACTCCATAATTTTTTTCTCTTACTTCTTTGTAGTATTGTTTGACAATTTCCATTTCAGAGGAAGCTGCTTTGTTCTTTGGTTCAAGTTTTAACAATTCAAGCAAATCTTGCATGCTCAGTTTGTAGCGTTGCAACATCTGGAACAGTAATTGAGCAAGATAAAAAAATGAGAAGGCTAATGAAATACCAAAATAAACAATGAAAAAGCATTATTTGTCAAGTGTGGTCAAAATTGAAGGCACTGAATTTTGACGCTCAAAGTAAAATGGAAAACAAAGTTAAATTTTGTTCAGTTTAACACCAATAAAGAATTGCCTACTTCCATGTCAAAAAAATGGAAAGTTGTAACAATGCTACAAAACACATGGAGGGAGTTCAAACGATAGTTGGAGAAGTTGACAGACAATGATAGAGGCTACATAGAGGTTGATCCTGAATTTGAGAGCTGATTGCTCATGTGTTACTCATCATTTTTTAGTGGAATTGGACAAGAGTTCTCTTTGGTTCTTTTTTCATCTTTTGTGTCAAAATTGAATTCTTTCAGTTTTGACCACTCTTTATGTAATATGCAAATGTAGAAAAAAGTTTGATGGTATCTTTTTTTATATCTTCTTAAATGTTTTAGTAATTTCAATTTTTTTATCATGGAAAAGACAACCTGCATTATTATTGAGATTATCATACATTTAATCATTCTAAAGATGGCAAAGATAAAGTGTGAAAATGACTCCAAACATAGAAAGCTCCTTTTTTACTAAATCACTGTACATCTAAGTAAAGTTTACCTTAAGGCAGATCCTATTATTATTTTATTATAATTTGTCTCTTTAGCTGACAACCAGTTTTTGTTGGTGTTTTTTAATGCATTTTAAAATGCCACTCTAAAATGGATTTGAAGGACTACAAGACTTATTATACTGTGTCTAACCTTTCTTGCAAGAGCCCTTCTGTAAAGTGCCTTAGGGTTGTCAGGCTGTAGACTCAGCGCCTTATCACAATCAGACTCAGCCTCAGTAGCCTGAAAAAAAAAGATATTGTATGATCTCAGAAGGAACCTGTCACTGACTGATAAACCAAATTTAAGGTTAAATAATAAAACAAACTTTCCTGTCTTGAGCAATCCATTTACAAGGACTTCTTGATATACATTGAAGAAGAAAAAAAAAAAAAAAAAAGAAAAAAAAAAAGGAACCATTATCTTACAACAATCTCTTCATCAAAATCTTAAACATGGAACTCCACTTTTTTTCCCTCAGCTCAGTGTGTTTGTGGCATTGCTCGATAATGGCCGCTTTGTTATCATATTTTAGATAAAATGCAGTGAGCTATTTATTCAACAGAAAATTAATAAGCTCTTTCACTAGACCATGAGCCTTTGAAAAAATGAGAAAAGACTGTTTGCTCTTATGTTCATTCATTTCTTCATGTGAGAATAAGTAAAATGTCAGGACATTTATCATTCCTCACCTTGTTCAACTTGATATAACATAAGGCTCGATTGGTGTAGCAGGCAACTTGCTCAGGACACAAATCAATACAAGAACTGTAGCACTTTTCTGCCTCTTGAAATGCTCCCTGAATTTTGGATAGAACCAATTAAAAAGGACTTTAAAATAGATATTTAACTTCCAGGATATGTTAGAAGTTAGAAAGTTCCACTGGAATGAGAACAAAAATTCTTCACCTTCTGAACATGAGAATTTCCTTCAGCTTTTAACTTTTCAAACTGTTCCTCTTTGCTGGGACCTGAAGGTTCTTTTGATTTGACAGAACTTGTATCCTTTTCTGAAGGTCCACTTGAAACTTCTTTTTTCTCCACAATTTCACTTTGTGGAGTGACAGGCACTGCATGGGAATAGCATTACAAAAATTACATTAAGAACCTGGAACAATTCTTTTGTCCCTAAAAAAATGTTATGGATACTTCTTGTCTCAGTTTGAACAGAAAATATAACCCTCCATTTATCCTTAGCACAAAACTTTTAATAGTCAATATTATTCAAAGTCCTTTTTAAAAAAATGTAAATATTTTTACAGCAGAATGAAATCTAAATATAAAATAAGAAGCCAGTAGATGTGATATCTGTTTCAATTTTAAGTGCATCTTTTCCTTTGTACTCAGTAACCAAACAAAACCTAAATCCGACTTAGAAACAATAACTGAGTTTTAAGTTAACCATTCTAAAATTATGTCAAGATTTTCAAAACTTTGAAAAGGAAGAAAAGTTCAAAATAATTTTTGTCCATTCAATACATTGTTAAAAAATTCACCTGATGATGTTATCTGAGAGGATGGGGAGGACTGATCTTGAATGATGGGTATTTCCCAAGGCTGGACTAGAATCAAAGGAGGTATTTTCTCACGCCAACACCTCTGGCCATGCAGCTCAGAAAGGATTTTTTGGCATCTGCAAGAATATTAAACAGCCATTTGCACCTTCTTTCAATTCAATCTCATAAATCAAAATAACTTATCAACAGCATCTAAACATGATTTTTAGTTCTCACAAAATGTTCCTTTTTTTTTTTTTCTTCTTTTTTTTTGTTGCTCAATTCTTGTCTGCTGACAGTCAAGCCTCAATATTTACCCTTTTCTACAGATGAGTTAGCTAAAAAAAAAAAAGGGCAACTTTGTCTTATGAAATTTGAAAATAAAAAAAATTTAAAAAAAAAAGGGAAAAAGCAATGGTTTTCCAAAGCAAGACGTATATAACTTTTTAAAAATAGCCAAGAAAAAAATAACTAAGCAGTTTTATAGTTTCCAAAAGGACTATAAAAGGACATACCGACTCGCTCCTTGAGAGGCCTGGTCCACAGAGTTATCGATGCTGAGCGCATGCTTATAGCCTACATAGGCTTGGCCATACCTTCCAGCAACAAAGAGAGTTTAAGACACAGTCAATCATAACCAACTAATCAAACATCAGTCATTTCGAAATAAATTCAATCTAGATTTACAATTTTTAGTCCCAAACTTTATACCAAACAAGAATTGCATCTTACAGTTTTTCATTCTCAACTTTATACAAGATAAAATTGTTTGTAAACAAAATAATATTTAAAAGTTTGAACTCAGAGAGTTATTTCAATGTAATTTCTCAAACTTTCCCAACTTCTCTGTACCAAAGCAACTATTTACCTCTAATACTCATTAAAACACTCACTTTTCCAAAGTTTCATATGCAGCAGCCCTTCTCAGGACAGATTTCAACATGTGAGGAACAAGGCGTAGACTTTTCTCACAGTCTGACACTACTTCACTGCAATTACCCGTCTTCAGATGACAGGCAGCTCGATTACTTAATATCAATGATGTATTTACTTTGTCGTCTGCATCTGAAAGGATTTCAAATCAAAATATTTTGCACTTTTTCAATTATTTATGTCTAAATTTTTCTTCCTGACACACTTATTTATTTAATAAATAGTAGAAATAGTTAAAAAAAAGAGAGAACAGGTTAAACCCAAAACAGAAGAGAGATGATTTATTTATAAGGGAAAAAATATCACAACACACATGTCCTTTATTTGTTCAGATAAAGAATTGAAATAGCTGGACAAAGAGTCGATGAAAAGAAACCAAATAACTTGTAGATAGTGGCCAAATTATGATCATCTTGTGTCATAATCATCCCAGGTACATGATGGCTAAGGAACAGCTGTGATGATGTCATCAATAACAGAAGCTTGTTCCGATGTTGGGATCCAAATTTTAATGAACTAACTATACGTACGCATTGAGTTTGCAAGAGTAATTCTAAACAGGCATTCTTGATAGCATTTTGTTTTCTGAAGCGGTAATTATTTTTTGTTTCTTTGTCAACCGACACAAGGTATGAATTTTGGGCACTCAGAAACCAGATGAGACAACTGAGATTCAACGCAACTCACCAAAACTGAATGCTTGGTGTGCCCTAACAAATAACAAAACGATTGGGCCATTCTTCTTGGTGACAAAACCAAAACATCTGAAAATTATCTGGAAATGCTTGAGATTTTTTGTTTGTTTATTGGAGGTTTTCAGGCCCCATGACACGTCTAGAGGATAGCAAGAAGATAGAATCAGTTAAAGGAGAGAAGAGATCTAACTACAAACTGCAGAGAGATGATTTATACTAAAAAATAAATATTATCTCTCAAAACTCATATCATCACCACAGAGAGATGATTTACAAAGACAAAAAATCTCTTCTTTCGTTATATAAATAGCCAATGGTCATCACCCATGACAGCATAATGGTTCAGGAAGACCCAAGTATCTCTAAATCCCCTTTGTGTACAAAAGTACTCAGTAAGTTTAACATGTGACCCTGCAGTTATGTATCCAAAGGCATGAAATAAGGGATGACCACTGAGTTGCATTTTTGGGTAGTCTTAGTAAACTGGTCACATTATCCCACTTGTCCATAACCGCAGAGCATTGAAACTTTGCACATGCAAAATTAAGGTGTTAGTCATTGATTATGCTTAGTTTGTTGAATCTACGTCGTTTATAACACAGTTTTGAAGCGCTCTGGTTCCAGACCTTTTTTTTTCACGCACTAGATATAGAGATGATTTACACTGACTGAGAACAAGACAATCATCTCTCCTAACAAAAATAAAGAATGGCCAGCATAATAATCAAGGTAGACCCAGGGTCTTAGAATCCCCTTTGTGTACAAAAATACTCAGTAGGTCTAACTCACAACCCTGCAGTTAAGAACCAAAAGACATTAAATGGGGGAATGACCACTGAGAACAAAACAAGACATAAAACATAGGACACAAAAACACAAAAGAAAAGGGGGACAGTTAGACAATAGCTTCAGTATAAATAATAAAAGATAGACATAGAAGTGTCCACGAGGGACACCCACCCACCTCCCGATCTACTGTTTATATCCTCTTTCAGTGTCTTTGATATTTTGAACATAAAAATCCAATTTTCGTGATTATAAATAAACACCATTCCCATCATTTATACTCACCTTTCTCTAACTGAGCTATGGCTTGGGAGTAGACATGCAGAGCAGCACTGTACTGACCGCTTTTGAACAAATCATTTCCGGCAGCCTTCAGTTTCAAAACTTTCTCTGGCAAAGGAAGTTGGAGTAGAACTGGACGGCTAAAACTTTGTGGTGGTTCACTGGGAACTGGTTTTACTGTTGTTGAGGAAGATGAACTTTGTGCTGCCATACTAGAAACTGTTGAGGAGTGGGAGGAGACAGATGAGTCAGAGGATTTTGTCTCAGCGATGGATGACGACTGAGGATGACTGTGTTCATAGGTTGACGATGCTCCTGATGAAGATGAAGGTGAGACGGCTGATGCCTGATCTGATTTGAATGCTGCAGCAGGTTGTTGGATTGAATTTCCCTCATGAAAGGCACTGAGACTGTCTTTATCTAAAACTGGCAAGTTAGAGGTTGTAGTCTCCTCTGCATCAATTTTTGAACACATATCTTTGGTAAGTTTGTTTGAAATATTATGAGATGACTCTTTTGCCTCTTTTTCAGCAGGTGACTTTGGTGTACATTCCTGGGGCTTTTGGTCTGCTTTAAATGAATGGTCAGGTGTGGCAGTGTTGGATTTTAGCTTCCCATGAAAAGATTCTTTATCCTCAGAAAAAATGTTCTTGGATTCCTTATTTGAATCATCTTTATGATTCAAATCTCTCACATTCCTGTCCGGTTCCACTCCCCCATTTTCTTTCACATGGTGATGACCATAGCCATTTATCATTGGTTTTTCAACTTCTATTTCTTCTTCATCATTATCTTCACTGTCATTCACTTCTTCAATCACCATTCTCCTGCCTTTCTCTTTCCGACTTTTAGCTTGCTGTTGTAACTCGTCATCTACATCTTGTAACAGACTCTGTTAGGATATAATGAAGAGAAAGTTGTAGTAGATTTCACAAGGCAAAATATCTTTCAAATTAAAACAAAAGGTATGTGTCTCACCCATTCATAATAAATGAAAAAAAATATGGTTGAAATATGTTACTATTTGGAGGTGTTTCAAAACAAAAAATGTACTGCATAGCTGAAAACATATGGTTTCCAAAAATCTTTTCCATTGTATGGAGGGAAATTCAGCAACATTAACATTATCTTAACTCCTGTACTGTAAGTGCACCTCCAGTGATGTCAAAACACCCATGACCCACTTTAAGTCAGCTCTTGAAGGCTTGCCATTCAGGAAGTGAGAGCTCAAATCAGATCTAGCCCATCAATCAAGAATGATTTGAGCGTATTCTATTATGTAGTTTAATATGCTCACTAAGTTTTTGTGGTGCATACCAAAACTTTGGAAACGTTTTTCATAATTAATTACTCTCAAGTATTGATAGATTTCAACTTTCCGTGTAAAAAAAATGTAAATTATTGTTAAAACGAGAAATTGCAGACAAAATCGGCAGCTATGAAATTCTGTTAAGAATTCAGAATACCCTTTCAAGAAAGTAAAATATCATTGACTAAACCATAAAAATAGACACAAGTGATGTCAAGGACTGTGCAGTGAGTTATTTTTAGGTGTAAACAACCCTGCAACCCATCCCATCCCCCGCTAACTAGCTCTCGTGCAACTATTCCATTCTTGCCGGACAAGGATGGTGCGAAAAGGAGGACATGGCTTGCAACCATTTGGTTCCAGCAGGTCTTGGCTTAACAAAGGCATGTGCCACGCAATCGACGTGCAACTGTTTGGTTTAATTTTCTAAAATGTATGGGAGAATAAAGACTGTCAATAGACAGATTGATTGATAGAAAATTTCTTATAGCCAAGCTGTCATTGAAAAAAAATAAAACAAAAAGCAGGAAAAAAAGCAAGAAACTGACGGAATTTGAATAACAACTGATACTCATTTCATAGTTTTCAATAATACCATAGATTTCAAACCATAACATTTTAAAAGGTCATTTTATTCAATTCAAACCTCAGCTCTCTTGTTATTTGGCTCCAAAGCAAGCACCCTTTCAAAATCAGCTTTTCCTTTACAAAGTTGGTTTTTGCTCTTGTATGCAGTGCCTCTTCTAAGCAGGGCTGAAAAAAAAAAAAAAAGCAAGGGGACTCAATTCAAACTTTGGTAAAACTATATTTATTAGATTTGAAAAATGAAATATCAGAATTCTAAAAGTGTCCAAAAAGCCCATGAGGGTTTAAAGAAAATAACAACCTAAACAAAGAAACGTAATTACCTTTAACATTATCTTTTTCCAGATTGAGGACAGTGTTACAGTCTTTAATTGCCTTTTCCCACTTCTCCAATTTCAAATCTGCAAACAAAATTCCATTGTAAGAAAATATAAACGTATATGTTTTAAAAGGTAGAATAATATGACGAACAGCACGGATATCTTAAAATAAGGTATGAAATTGTATAAAAACATTTTTTTGAGATAAGATATATCCATCTTTGTATCAACCAAAACATTTATTCATAGTTTCAATACAACATATTTGAGATTAGTCTGAGAGGTAAGGTGCTTGCTTCTAAACCAATAAATAGCATATTCAAAATCCACGACCTGCAATTTTTTTTTCAACACTTCTCAGCCAGTTTGCACTCCCTAGTGGTATTGAGATGCAGCGTTTAGCTCTTAACCTTAAGATGCAGAATTGAGTCCCATGAACAGTAAAATATATGATTTTTTTCTAATTATAAAAGCAACTTCCTGATCGTAGCACCTAGACCATCAGAAATGGACAATAAACTCGGATATCCAGTAAATACATTGCAGACATAAAAGAACCCTTGGCAGTTATAAATTGAAAAGAGTGGACTGCAAGGCTGCTTTACAGGCAAAAGTTCAAATTAACTCCTACCACTGACAGTTAAACTTGACACGGCTGAATCAGTCAATCAAATAGAAGAAGATAAAGAAAGAGAAGTTGAAAGTTAAAAGTTTCAAGGAGACTTTGACATGGTTTTGTCCATTTAATCTGTTAACCACAATTAGTTAAAGTGCTGTATCCCCGAATTCACATTTCCAAGAAACAAGGATAAAACAACTTAAATTAAAATGACAGCTCATGACCCTTTGATCAAGTTTAACAACAACTTACAAGCAAGCGCTCTATTGTTGTACGAGGCAGAGGTAGGAAGAAGAGAAATACTTCTTGAATAGTATGTGATAGACTCTTCATAATCACCGGAACGGTAGGCCTGAAAGAGGAAAAAAACATTTTTCAGTGTTTCATGTGTATATAAAACAATTTTAGGTTTAGATGAATAAATGTTGCATTCATTACCAATCAAGTAAAAATTTCACCATTAAAAGTCAACACAAACAACTAGCACAAACCTCATTTCCTTTGTCCTTTTCTCGGTCAGCTTTCATTTCCTTTTCTTCTTCTGATAATCCTGAGTAAAAAAGATATTCAATCTTAATCAAGACATAAATAACGACAACATCAAAATCCAAAGGTATTATCAGAATTTTGGCATATCCAAAGACCATAACTGAATAAATATTAACTCTCCGATTTCAATCTGCGATACACAAAAAATTCAACCTTTCACAATATTCAGGTTTACGCAATCAGCATCATAAAATATTCATTTACATTATTTACAATTTATTAATTATGCATAGACCTACTTTATACTTGCCCATTTGGGATTTATTAAGAACTGACTTCAAATAAACCTATGCTACACAGATTTTTCTTTAAAAAGGGACCTCAACACAGGGTACCATGGTTGAATCACAATGACTTTAAATGTGATTGACAATCTGAACGACAAAATTACAAAACACAGGTAACAACCTCACACAAAACCCGTCCACATGTGAGAAGAAGGCATCAACAGCAATAAGAACAATGAAAAAGAGAGTAAGGGAGTGAGAAAAATTTTGCTGTGAGGGAAGGACATACAGATGTCAGTTTTATAAGGATTTATTTTTCATTTTTCTTTACAATTTTTTTTTGTTTTTGGGGGGTTTTTTTTACGATGATCTTAATTTAAGATTCAAATACTAATAATAATACTGATACTACTACTAAAACTAATAATGATAATAATAATAATAATAATGATCGCCCACCAAGCAATGATGAATAGTAGGTAGATACAATAAGAATATTATCAAGGCCTTTTAAATTGAAGGGAAGTCATGCAATCTTCATACAACAGTAGAAGAATTAAAATATACTATACAGGTAAAATTTTTGAACAATGACGAAATATTTCACTCACCTGTCACATCTATTTTATCAGTGACTCCTTTAACAGTTGATCGTTTTGAAATTGATTTCTTCTCTTCATTATCATCTGCTTTTCTCAATTCCTCATCAACATCCAACCTAAGAGATAGCAGAAATTTCTATGACCACAAACTACAGATAGTATAGATTAAAGGTTATATTTCAAACTCAATCAGTACTCACCATTATCAAATGCAAGGGAAAAACAAAAGCTAGCACATTCGCATTGCACACATACGAAACTGAAGATTTTAACATCATATTATCAATATCATTTCCTTTTCAATATTAATTGTCAAATTCAAATACTATTGTGATAGTTAAGATAGCATCAAACTCACTTGTCCCAATCTCTGTACTCTCTTGGAGCAATCTTCTTTATATTCTTTGAGGTTTTCTCTTCTTTTCTCTTAATTGAAAAAAAAAGAGGGGGGAGGGAAAGAACATTAATAATCTTCAACAACCAAAAGAGTAAAACTTATGTCATTCTTCTTATCCTGCAGTTATGCTGGTGCTTTTCTTCAAATAATGTCAACACAATGATTTGTACCTTCCAAGAAACTCTATAGGAAATAAAACCAATTGTAGTGATAACTTTTAATCATAAATTACTCTTCCTAAATAAACAGTCACTATAGTGAGCTCTACAGCTCTACAGGCAACATCATTGGTGAATCTTTTTAAGCTTTCCAGATTTCACAGGTTTCTTAGGTTTCATACCAACCTTTTTGCCTTCTATCACAATATTTGAACATCGCACTGGAGGCAGATTTTCATCTCCTTCACACAGTTCAGTCTGTACTTTCATCTGCTTCCCTGTTTTTAAATTGTCTCTTGTATTCATTTCGTTAGACCAATCCTATATTGAAAGGAAAGAAGAAAAACTAATGACAAAATTATTTAAATTAGCATAGCCACTGATTTGGCAGATGAATATAATAAATATATAATGGATTTTGTTTGAAAAGGAGAATATCTTAATGTCTAGAGCTGCAAGATAATGAATATTCCGAATCTCAAGCTCAGTAAAAATAACCAACTCTGTGTTTATAATATAATAAGGTAGCTAAAATATGAACAGCTTATCCCATTCCGCTCGCATGAACATACACTCTGTTACTAGCCAAACCCTCTACCAGTTGCATCATCATTGGTCTCTTTGTAATTACATTTATCTGCTATTCAACATTTAAGTGCAAAAATCCATGTTTTTATGAACGTAAAGGGAAGTTACTCTAAATTTATCAATTTCTGTAGAAGTTTGAAGCATTTATTGTGTGTTTGAAGGTAAAAATTCTCGAAGTCCCGATGAATTGGTCAGGGGAAAGGTCAGATCTAGATTAGCCTGTGTGCTGTGTTATTTACACTTTGAAATGTGAAAATGGCTAGCAAAAGCAGAGATTGACAAATAATTAGGAGTCCAAAGAGGTTCAGAACTGATGAAGTGTTGACATTTTTAAATTCGAGTTGTGAACTTGAATTCTAAAATGCTATTCACAAGCACCTCATTTATAAAACAATAATTTAGCCAATAAAATTTAGAACTACTATTAAACCTATTCGCTAACTTTTCTTAAAGTCCAAAAATGAAAGACGAAGCTAACATGCATTGTCTTTGAGCGACAAGCATTTATATGAGGGCACTTAATTATTTCTTAGGCGCAAAAATCAGGCTGTAACTAAATTAAATTTAATTAAATATAGCATTTATATAGTGCTTATCCACAGCCATCAGCATGCTCTAAGCACTGTACAATACCATATCCCTGGCAGACAACCAACATGGAACACGTGACGAGACAAGCAGCCTGTTAGGCACGTTACAATATTTCGGACAGAGACAGAGATTGTCTGAAATACAACTAGGGGGACCTCTGAGCTCTACATCCATCTCCGATAGGATGAGGTAAGTGTGATAAAGTGCCTTACTCAACTCCATGGGCACAACATCAATGGCCAGAGGCTATACATGGGGCAGCGGATCTGGGAAGTGAAGTGACCCTACACGTCACCACTCCAAACACAAGCCACGATACTAATTGCTTGACTCTTGCATGAAACGAGTTGTATTATTAACGTCACCACTCCAAACACAAGCCACGATACTAATTGCTTGACTCTTGCATGAAACGAGTTGTATTAACCATTGAGCTATCAACGCCCACAAATGAGGAAACTAAATGAGGAATTCCCCTGCAAGCGGAATGAGCTAACAGACCTTCAGATCTTGCTCTATTGTTTTCCAGTCCCCACTTCCCAGGTCACTGGGTCTTGAGATTGGAGCATCTTTTCTCAGAGCGCGACTGAAAATGTTAAAGAGTTCTGTCAGTGAAAGACTGTGGACTACTACAAGGTTGATTTTTAAAATCATACAATAATAATAGCCTATGTAGAGAGAAAAGCAGTAAACTATACAAGAAAAAAACAAAAAAACAACAGGTAACTGAAAGAAATGATACTCTGGGAAAAAAGGAAAATTGTCTCTTTAGTATGCCTTCTTTTCTTTTAAAGAGGATGGGGGGTATTTTTCTATGATCACAGACAGAAAGTATAAACATTCAAATTTTACAAATCTTGTTAGGACCATGGTTGCTCAATGTTTCAGCTCCAAATCTAAAATAATGAATCATAATGTTACTGTCACCCCATCATATGTATTCATCTGAAAATCTTAGATGAGAAAACTGTAAACACAGTAAATTAATTTGATAACAGAAAACTTATTACAGATCTTTTTTTCTCTCTTCTAAATCACCTTTTTGGGCATAATCGTTCCAAGCGCTTCTCTGTGAATGATTCCAAATCAGGATACCGCCCTTCCTCTCCAGATCTGTAAATTACAAATAATATGGCTATGATTTTAAACTGCAAAATCATACTTATAAATACAACAACAACAAAAGAGTAGAATGATAAACATATATACAGCACAGTAATTAGCCTCTCACCATTTTAGACACTTAACAAAAGAGAAAAAACAATGCACTTAGAGGATAAAAAAAAGAGAGGGTTAAAATCAGATCTGCAATGCCTTTGAAAAAAAAAATACAACAACAAATTTTAGTGTTCAAAACAAACTTTAAAAAATGAGAGCTAGAGTGTTAAGTGTTTTATATAGATCAATCAATCAATCAATTAGCCTTCCGCATCCCAGTCATCCGACAAGGACGCCTCTGCAGCTTTTGTTATCTCAGA